>JAQFYG010004010.1:0-11630 GCA_034694325.1 Entomobrya corticalis | reverse complement strand
TGTTACTCCTATGCAGCTAAAATGGAGACTGACAGAAATCGATTTAATTTTGTCCTAAAATAGATAAATGCTTGTACGATCTACACAGAAAATTTGGGGTCTGCTTGTTTACTCATATTGGAGATATCGCTGTTCATTTGACTATCAAAAATTTTGGGATCCTCTACGCATATCATGTATATTTTGTGTACCTTAAATACCTTCACAAAAGGCTTAAATATTTCTATTGGTGCCTATTCTACTGCATAGCTAGATTCAGCGTGCTTACTTTGTCGTAAATTAAGCTCCGTTCTGATGAAGAGATCAGAAAGGTATATATGGCTAGCAGACACTACACAGTACTACTCCACTTTTGGAATTCCATACTTCCTGGCCATAACGATGTCAGGAAGTCTGGGAAAGCATGGAATGCAACGTCGGAATGTCTTCCTCAGAAAACTGTTCTTATAGTCCGTTCATATATGAAAGTATGGGTACATTATAAATATTATAGCTGAACACCATAATTCTTTTCTTGAAAAATCTAGCTTAGCCTAAAAAAGGACTTTTTATGAATTTTCATATGTAGTACGTAGACGTACTATAAGATACACTGGAAGGGAAACAGCTCTTTTCTGTCGTATTTTAAGAAAGAAAAATTTGGTTCCATTTCACTGCAAATATAGCAGGCAGTTGGTTGGAATTTTAATTCATATTGTTAAAGTTTTAATAGCCGAGAGCTCCAACCTGTCAAACTAGTTTGAAAAAATGGAGCATTGTGTTTGTACTCATCTACTAATAGCCAAACAATTTTGTAATTGACTCAAACTAAATGGATCTGACTTGACTCAAACCGTCCACTCACCTTACATAATTATACCTGAAATTGTTTCTATTTACTTTGTAATAATATTGAAGTAATAAAGCTTAAGTAGCTCTTTAGAACAATTATAAAAATTGATTCGGAGAAATTTTTCATTTTCAAAAAACTTAAATATCACTTCCCAAATTTCATGTGTCAAGAATAGCGTATTAAACTTTTGAAAGTGCGTTTTAGACACGGTGTCTACAAAACACAGCATATAATTAAGCACTTTCTGCATTAGTTGTTAGTAGTGACGGTAATAATATGAAATACTCCATCTCATTTTTTTGCAACATGTTTTGTCTCCCTTTTATTATTATTAACTGGTGGAATGAGAAAATGCTATTTCTGCTAATCATGCAAAGTGAGTCAGTCAGTGTGAGTGACTGAAGGACGAGGAGGAGAAAAAGGAAGAAAGATTATGATCATAATGATGACAACATTGCTGTATTATTATGAACAGAAAAAATGTTTTTGAAGAAGTTGTTCTCCTCTAGGTTCTCTCTTTGTAGAAGAAAGATTTCCGAGCGTCAGTGTGGAGAAGCGACTCATTTTGGAATGGAAATAGGCTATAGAACGTGATGATGACAATTATGTGATGTGTTTTACATCCTCTCATGATTCTCTCCTGAAACTGAAAACGTAACACAAAGTCTAGAAACATTCTCTTGGGTTTTTAATATCTAGGATAGATGGATCTCTACCAAAAAAATATGCTATGCCAGAGAGAGAGAAAGAGAGAGATGGGAAAAGAACTAATAAAAGGAAGAAGAGGAGTGAAACGATGAGGATCATCACAAATGTGAGAATGGATAATAGAAAGTTTCGGTGTGGAATTAGAATCCAATGTAAATCTGCTAAAGGGATGTACTCAAGTGTGTGAATATTGTTGAGAATATACGAACATAACTGTACCCACTTATATAGCTTTGGTTTTCCATGTCTTTTTCCATCAGTGTAGCGTAACAAGAAGAACGTTATATGGAGAAAACCTCATCGTATGAATGATTAATTTTAATAATATTGCTAAAAAGGTGCACACAACACAAGCATACACCATAAGAAGACAGATAACTGACGTTTACTCATTTCAGTCATCGTGGCTTTGTCTTCTAATCGTTTTCGTTTCCCCTTCTATCTATCCCTCTCTTTTCCTTCATCATTTTCTAGTTTTACTCACAGTTTGAGAAGAGGTAAAATAGAAGATTATTTTGTGACGAGGAAAGAAGGAAGGGGGTATATTATGGAACTGTTTGTCATAGATTGAAAAACAAGACAAGGATCCTGAAAATAACTTTTCTGCTTTGTCAATACACACAAGAGAAACAGTGTATTTCGGTCATATAGTTTAGTATGTGTATTGTACGTGATGCATGTATGCAAACCTATTTCTATTTGCTCCGACTAATCGCTTCGCTTAGTCGGTCGATTGTTGATTGATAGAAAGCAGCTGGGTAAAGATGAGAGGATGAAAAAGCATTTTCTGCTCGTGAAAACCTAAAGTAGTGCTTCTCTCTTGAGATTCTGTGAGATGTATGCATGTGAAACCTTTAAATCAGGTATTTTCGTGTCACCACTTTACCAAATCCAGAAAAACACTACAATCGCACCAGGATTCATAAATAATAATAAAACGCAACGGTGGTTTAAGAGATAAGTGCTTGAAATACTTTACAAATCTAACCCAACTTTCACCTTTTATATTATATTACAAAAGTAGCAAGCAATGTTATTCTTCTCACATTGTTTGATATTTTGATAAAAACGTTATATTCTATTTCCAACCAACCGAGGCGTGTGCAGTTGTATTACTTTATTATTAATAGCAAACCTAGATTTCCAAATTGCTTTGCATGTTCTGTTAGCATTATCACGTAATCCATCCGGTTAGCTGGTGTTTGATGTATGATATCAACTGGACTAACTTAGACCTAAACTAAATAGATTGGCAATTTTCATCGGAGAGGAAATACCACATATTCAATATTTTTGAATATTATATTTATAATACACGTACTTATTTTGTCTGTGCTATATGTACAGAGCTTTTGCAAAAGTTTTCTAGCTCTGTTGCTCTACTTGGCTCCGGATTTGTAAAGCAAAAAAGAAAATTATGATCGTGACAACGATGATGATGACGATGACAGGACACGAACACGAGGCCACGAGGCACTTTTACTTCTTGGTTCACTCACAACATATTTGCGACATACCATAGTTTACCAGACTTTCCTCCTGGTTGTGTGATGTGTTGAGCAAATGTATAAGAGGATAAAAAAGTATGAGAGAGCCAGTAAACATTATATTATTATTGATGGATCGAATATCTAATAATATCTATTTTGTAATAGGTATTTAGTTTCATAAATATAGCATTTTTTGGAAGATGGTAATATTATAAAGAAGAAATATCTGATATCATCACTCGAGGAGACACACAAGAAAGAAGGAATCGAAGAGAGAGTAAAAATTGGATTTTATTTGCAGAAGAAGAAGGGTGCATACACACGGAAAATATTGCCGCAAGTGTATTTATTTACTTTTTTTCTCAAATATGCAAATGTACCCATATGTCTACATATTAATCCTTCCACCAATGTTACAACAGTTTCTCATGTTTCTGAAAATACGTCTTGTACTTTTATAGATCTTTAGTGTTCGTCCTGTTCCTGTTCTATATTTTGATTCGATCTGCTCTGGTGTTTTTATTTAGTTTTACTTCAAAGAGAATGTTTATGAATTGTCAATCTATATTAGCAGTTGACTTGGTGTGCAATATACATAAATACATATATTAGGCTTGTATATTAGGAAAAGGAAGTCTCATAAGGAGGAAATGAAAATATAATGTTCATCTGCATGAATTTGGCGACAACAGATCCTCAGTTTACCGCAGAAAAAGGCAAAGGAAAAAAGTTATTTTCTTTCAAAGAAACTTTGCTCTCAGAGGAAACGGAAAAGGCGTGGAATGAAGACGCTGTGGAGAATTGTTTGATTGAATGGAAGTATCCGGTTTAAAATAAATGAGAAAACTGTATCATAACATTGTGCTCATTCGTTATTTGAAATATTCCTTCTCTGATTGACTTTTGTACAAAGTCTATTTTGGAACAGGGCGATCACTATCGTTTTCATCATCTCTGAGGGAAAATTGAGCTACTTTTAGTAGTTTATCTATGTTAAACATCTCCAGTACGTAACGTAGCTAATCAGATCCAAATCATTACAACCCGTTTTTAAATGAATCTGGGCAACACCACTTTGATGATGTAAGTATTAATGATATAGAAATTCCAAAGAGAAAATACTTTACATACGTTTGTTTTACGAGAAGAAATTTTATAAAAGAAGCCCTTTAGCTTTTTGGATTTCTTTTCATTTGATATACATACCTCTATAGCGTACCTTTCTATTCCCATTAATTTTATAACATAAAATCTGCGTCCTATTGGTATTCTTTGGAGAGAGCACGCGTTCTTCATCTTCATATCCACTCTCTTCTCTGCCATTATATTATGTTATTATCAATGAAAGTTAATTTTATTAAAATCCTTTTGTCTGATCGTTAACAAGAAGCTGCTCTGCTCCTTGCGCTGTGTGATTAATTTATGATGAAGTTTCTGCTTGAAAAGAAAAACTTTTTTCTTAACATGTTTAATCATTAATTGAATATCATAGGCCGCTACACAACTGTGTATGCAAAAACTCTATACACAAAAGTGAATGGCATACACAAGTATTATGAATTTTGAGGAATCCCTGTGTATTTATAGCATGCTATATAACTTTTTTTTTGTTTTTGTATTCAAAAAGTAGAGAATATTTCTCCCAAGATACTTTATTGAGATATTGAAGAGCTCTTTTGATAAAAAATATGAAGATACTCCTTTTCAAATTGGAGCCACATAGCGTCATATAATAATGTAGTGTCAGTATGGTGGAAAGTTATGCAAAATGTCTTTTTGTTGGCTTTGTTGTTAAGAAGATGAAGGGAGAAGTGGTTAGAGTAGGAGAATGCGTTATTATTTGCCTTTGGCCGTTGTTGTGAATGGGAGAAGGCACACTGCCGAGCGGTGTGTGATGATGATGCTGCCTCTCTTCTTCTTTTGATGATGATGATCATGATGATAATATCATTTTCTTCCGTTGTATTTGATACAGTCAAGTTTAGTTGAGTTCCGGGAATGAACCGTTCTAGACGACACGATAGATATAAAGTATAAAAGAGAGGAGGACAGGAAAAAGTTGTGCACATATTTTTAATACTTTTTTATTAGATCGAGCCAGATGCCAGAAATTTCTTGTTCTGTTTTGATAAAATACTAGATGTTTTCTTTTTTGGAGGAACTACTTACGCGTAGAGAAATGCGGGAGCCACGAGTGGAGTTAGTGGCAGTGTTGGAGTTGATGTCGCAGGTTCAATACACCACACACATCATCATCATCATGCATGCTATAATAATAAAGGGTAGAAGTAGAAGAGATAGTTACTGAAGACAGTTGACATCGTCAATTCGTCATCATCAGTTATTAAGTGTTTCTACATCGATATCAAGAAAAATTGACGCACGTGTCTTCGAATCTTCTATGTGTAGACTGCTGAGTGAGGAAGAGAGGATATATAGTGTTTTGGCCCCTTTCCGTGCAAAAACTCATAACATTCATGCAAAAATACATATAAACCGGAGGGAGAGGAGCAGGGAGACAGGTTTATTTTGACAAGTTTTGATGTGTTATGTAAAGCTTGTGTGTGAATGAGTGACAGTGGTTGCATTTGAGTTTCAGTTGACTGATTTCGCCAAATATTTTGGAAATGGACAAGGTAAGCATATTTGAAATGGTTTTTGGAAACAAATCCTCCTTCATGGTTGCTTGAAAATGTATGCCTATAATTTAAAAATTAGTCATTTTTGTATTGTATAAAAATATGTACCAAAACTGTTACTCACGATAAAATAGGGAATCCCAAGGGAATCATTCGTACTAAAAGAGATCATATCAATTTAGTTCATTCACGAACGAGAGCTTATTTACTAAGAAGATAGAAGCTCTAGGCTGAATAAATTATACCCATTTCAGTAATCTCTGTGTTGTTCCATTATGTACACAAGCAAGGCAGGAATCCCAGTTTAGTAGGTAGAACTACATTCTTGGATTATTCACTGACTTTTGAGAACAGAAATGGATCTCGTAATAGCGTGACGTGTACGTACATTAGTAGGTACTTAGCAAGTTCAAAAGTTGTGAAGAACAGCACGGTAGTCATGTTGTAAACAACTTTACCTAAAATATAAATATTCATATGCGGAAAAACAGAAAAATATGTTGAGTAGGATGATGCACTTGAATTCTGTCCCTTATGTACTTATGTTGCAATACACGCTAATGTACTCCCTTCACAGTTCCTTATCATCACAATTTATTTATGACAATGACAACGACATCTTCATACATCACAAAACTGAATCTCGTTGTTTATATCAGCTTCATACTTGGAAGCTACGAGTCAAGCGGTACTTCAATGTGAGCACACCAAGATTCCTGTTTTCTTACGAAATGACTCACAAATTCACAATCGCCTCGACTTAAAGAAAACGTCATTCATTTAATGCTTTTAGTACAATGGTTGTACTGAGATGGGCATTATAACGGTAAAGAGTATTCGATAAACCGTCTCATGAGACTACATGAAGGCAAACCTTTTTAATTGTGCTTTGTGTACTATTGAATTAGAAGAATTCTTTTGTAATTCTACTCATCAAATAACAATAGGACATGTTGAGCAATTTCAACTTTCGCATGCATAAAAATAAACGTGCTAAAATACAAAAAAAATATTTTTTGAATTCTGAATTGTCAATTCCTGTCGTCCAACATGCTTTTTATTATTTGAGCAGACGAGCAAGTTTAGTGCATGTTATTGTGATTTTATTGCAGTGCATATTTTCATATTTTTCTGTTCTTCAAAAGACAAGTTGACTTTCAACTAAAAATATTGTCTCTTGTTTGAGTGACACGTGCTACATGATAAAAAGTTATATCTGTGCCACATGTTGTCTTGCAAATATTTTTCTGATTTTTTGAGTGTGTCTTTGAGTAGTCGAATCAAATCATAAAAAACCAGGGTTGGTTATTATGATGGTAGAGAAGAAAACGAGTGAGATTTTTCTCTCGTGTTGTGCTTTGGTGATACACTTTTGAATAGTTCTTTTATAGTCGATCATAAAAAAAGGCGAGAGGACCGTGGCACGGATGGATGGAATAAGCCCAGTTCTATCTGTACTTGATACCTATTGGAGGAGATAATATGTGCATTTATAATTTGGAACAAAGCGATCCTAATTTTGCTTCATAACAAGCAGATATTCTTTCAATTAGTCGACTAGAGAGCATTTTTTTAGTCCGCACCATCAAAAGTAAGTACTAACTATACAGGGAGAAATCTCTACTGGAACAAATTGTTTTTATTAGCGTTAGAACGGAATGCTGAGATTTATGGAACAATAAAACTCATCAGGGTGGTAATAAAAACGGTTGTTAAATATAATTTATTAGGATGTATGTGTGTGGAGTGAATGGTATGTTGATGCATCATATTCTGAATGTGATCTCTAGTGATGGCTTGAGTTTTGCTGTCTATTAAAAATTGGCTTTCATTTCATTGAGATGAATACTGTTAACTAGATTTTTAGTACTTTTTTTTCAATCGCAATTGTTTACAGTGTGCAAAATCTCTTTTGCTTTTTGAAATTGCCGTAATGTGGAGTATTTATTGGAGTTTGTTAGACAAACCATTCTGACATCTAAGCCTTAAGGCCGTGATCATGAAAATCGGGGAAATGAGCGACATGAATGTAAACAATGCATGGAACAAAGCAAGAGCAAAAGAGATAATTGGGTCTGTTATAAAAATAAGTCACTTTGATAATGTTTACGGATATGGGCTTAATTGGTTTACTATTTGTTGTCATTGTGTGTCTTGATATTCTTGATACTAATAGAATTCTATTATTTTCATATACTATTATTATCACTGAATGAACGGCCAATAAGTGCTTAGCTAGCCCAAAGTTAATGACTTGAATGAACAGAGAAATAGTAATGGTTTAGAAATATAGTGTGGACACAATGAGAAGAGTGAGATAAGGTCAGGTTTTTTGTAAGATAAAGTGATGTATAGACAAAGGTTTTTGCTGCATAAAATAAATAGTCAACATGACATTCTACTGATACTGAACACTTTATAAGAAATTATATGGACTAAATTGATGCATTCACAAAAAATAATAATTGTACCGGGAAGTCTTTTCTGTGCCCTCTGACATAAGTCCCTGTCCTGTCATTAACGTTTTAAATGCAGCTGGAAATAGAGTATCACAACATTAATTGGATATGCTTGATAGTATTTACTGGGCAACAGCATTCTGCTTTTGACAGCATGGCAAGCCAACAGGCAGCAATTTGGTCGTTTGTCTTTGTAGCCTATTCCTTTCAGTTCCTTTCCAAGAGATGAATTTTATGGGATAGGCAGAGATGCTATCATGGCTGAATGAGTTTTCGTTGTATTGTATTGTAACCAGACTTAATTGTCCTTGTTTACTCTGCCGATATGAAATGATGAAAATGATGGCTTGCAAAGTTGCAAACAAAAAATGATCATTTAATAGGGACGCACACATACTATAGTCTATCAACATGTTTTATTCGGCAATGAGGACATTATTTGATGAAAAATTGGATTCAGTTGGAGGTTGCACTCAATTCCTTCCTCGCTGGTGTAGTCGGTTTATTAATTAGTCATTTGTCTAGTTATATTTCAGTTTGCCACTAGTTTGTCGTTGTTTGATTGGGTCATTGGATGCACCATTATTAGTAAATATCTGTAGATAAACCGCAACCTTTTCAGGGGGATATGTGAGAGTTACTTACTGTTTGTGTTTGATACTACCCAACTCCGATAAAAATCTGTCACTTTTGTTGCTTAAACGAGTGTTTGTGATGTCGCTTTTGAGCTATTTTGTTACATGATCTTTTATTCGTGATTTTGTTTCAATTCCTTTGCAAAAACACATCAAAATTGTTTGTCAACTTATAAATAATGGAGGACTTTTTTGTAAATGCTTTTGGACCACTTGGCAATGGAAAGATGTGGAATAACTCCGGACAGTCTCTTATTCCCCCGTTACAAGCACCCACTCATGGCAATAGTGGTACTGCTAATAACACTAACACCAATGCTAGTAATTCGGGTAACGTGAGTCCCTCCAGCCCTAACAGAATGCGATCGAATGGGAGTAATGATCCGTTTCTGGATGTAAGTGTGATCTGTTTTGTTAATGAGATTTTGTTGTTGTACTGTTGTATATTTATAGTATTTGGGTTCTGCATTTATAGCAATGCTTTTATTTATAATTGTTTCTGGAAATAAATGTTCTATTTAAGTATACTGATCTACATTGTTTGTTTTTTTCTACTTGTAATTATTTGTTTGTACTTTATTCATTGTTGTGATGCAGGTACGTGTGAGGAATCCTCATCCGTCCAGCTCACGAACCAACTCCACATCCACCTCTACAGGGATGAGATTCCGTGATATTGAAGGTAACTACAAGTCTGATTGTGAATTGCTGTTTGGAAACGGCTAAAATTTTCATTTCATGTCCATCATTGTTCAATTTGATAAAGATTTGGACGAAGAAGACTTCAACAGTAGAGAACCACCACCTCCCCCTCCGCCGTCTGCTGCTGTAGCAAGTACTAGCACTAGCAGTAACCCTAGCAGTAGCAGCAGTTTCAGCAGTAATGTATTCTTCAATATCGCTGGAAGACGCGGGGCCATTAAGCACCAAAAAGTACATGAAGTCAAGGGGCACAGATTTGTAGCTAAATTTTTCCGACAGGTAAAGTATTCTTTTTATTTGTAAGGACTAAAGAACCAGAAGTAGCGGAAGTTTTAAGCAAATGTAAAGGTGCTTCTCAAAGATTAACCATACCAAATAATATTAAGTTGTGGTTTATACCATATATAAATGGTGAGCTGACCCTTACTATACAACACAGATATTTTTTACTATAGATATGGACGTTTTGCATTTTATGCAGTAACCGCATTTAAAATATATTTAGAATCCTGCAGTTGGTCTAGCTGGACATCTCGCGAACGATTATAGAGCTTATTGAAGTTTTTTCGATTTAGGTTATTCCTGCACCTTGGACATGCACCGATTATGGCGCTAACGGCTAGCAGCAGCATTTAGAGACGGTTGAATTTTCTAAATGTTTGCATGTCATTAAGTACTTAGCGTGCAAGCAATCATTTAAACGCGGTGCAAGCTGAATATCATGAAAATAAAATTTTGAAATATTAATATATCATGGTTATAACTGTAAAGGGATTTCAAATTTTTCGCCATTTTTGTTCTTAGACAGCTTGTGCGGTATCATTCCAATGAAGCTAAATTCTTGATCAATAAAAGAAATGAGATTTCCAAAATTAGATGCAAGGTTGTCAAGGCTGATATTGTCAGACTTATGTTCGGTATCCAACCGCTAACCTATGTTTTTCTATTATTGATGATGTAAAAGATCTTCTCTTCCTTTTAGTTCTGGCTCGACGGGTACCTTCACTAATATGTTATCAATTTTCAGACCAAAATAGATATACAGATAATTTAATGAATCAACGTACTTAAGCATTCTACTATACAAACATGTGTTTTGTAATTTAGTGACCCACCCGCCTATTGTTGAGACACAAGTAAAGATGACCCCTTTCAGATATTTGCATGCAAATTCCATGGGAATGGGAAACCGTAAATACCGATTTAACATGGGAAACTTGGAAAGGGGCCATCTTTACTCGTGTCTCAACTCTAGGTGGGTGGGTCACTGAATTACAAAACACATGTTTCTATAGTAGACTGCTTAAGTACGTTGATTCATTAAATTATCTGTTTATTTATTTTGGTCTGAAAATTGATAACATATTGGTGGAGGTACCCGTCGAGCCAGAACTAAAAGGAAGAGATCTTTTACATCATCAGAACAGTAACTGGAAATTCAACATTTTACTGTAGATGCAAAAATAATGATGATATTTGCATATTCAATGGAAAAAATCCTTCTCATATCTACTAATTTGCATAAATAAGATCATTTTTTTCTGATGTTTTTCTTCTAGAAATTTCCAAATGAAATTATTTTAGTCTAGAATTTTTTCTTGAATGTTCTACAAATTCATCTGGAAATTTTAGCATATAAGGAGTTTGTTTTCATAAGATGTAATGGATGCAATTTCGCAGTATGTAATGTTTCTTATTAAATTTCAATAAGCATTTGTTAATAACAATAAAGGTAGCTCAAAGGCGGTTCAATAGGTTGGCTAACAATAGTCTGATTGACTTTTATTCCAATTATAGTTTAGCTGGAATTTAGTTAGAAGAGCATTGATTGCTTCCGGGTCATCCACTTGAAACGACGGTTAAGGGGCGGCTGTTGACTGATGCTTCCGCTTCAACCAATACCGTTTGCAGTAGTTGGTCATTCAGTGACCTGCTCTTCAGGATGACTTGTAGTGCCGTTTTGACTGACCGTACAAGTCGCGCCCATACTCCTGCCATATGCGGTGCTCCTGGTGGATTGAAACTCCACTTGATGTACCATGTTGTAGCTTTATTGGCTATCTTCTCTTGATCCATTGTCTAAACTGGTTTCTTCAGCTCTGCGTCTGCTCCTCTGAAGTTTGTGCCGTTGTCGCTCCAGAGCTCCAAAGGTACACCACGACGAC
>JAQFYG010004009.1:0-11631 GCA_034694325.1 Entomobrya corticalis | reverse complement strand
ATATATCTAGGTATTCTAGGTATTTCACATAAAGGCAACAATAACAGGATATTTTTTAATCTATTTCTTTTCTCATTGCAGGAGGATTTATTCTGGAATCAAATATCTTCTTAATTGGCAATATTTAAGTCTGTCAGAATAATTTTCTACGTAAATTCAGTGGCTAATAGAATACAAATATTGGGATTGGGACTCTGTGGCACGAAATAAAAGCAGGAAGCACAATTTAATCATGTGTCTAGCGACTGTCATATCATAATTAATACATTTAATTCTTCAACAAACGCTGACAGTCGCATAGGACATCATCATCATCGCTATACACCTGCATACATTTTGTATATATATAGACCAATCGCTGGAAGGTCAGCGAATTTGTCTTGTCAAAAAGTTAAATTAATTTGTAATGTGCGTACGCTAGGTTGTAAGTTGTTCCTTTTTTCATTAATTTGTATTGAAAAAATAAGGGATATAAATACAAAATATGAAGTATGGATGAATTGATTTCCTTAGGGTTTCAATAAAAAAGTGAATAGGTATATGGGATATGTACACGAAATACGAATACTATTCACTCTAAATGATTGCCATCATGAAAAACACTTTGTGCCTCTAAAACTAACTGAACAAGAACAGGATCGAGTACTAAAAAGTAGATTACCGAGAATCCTACATTGCATGCATGAAAATAAAGTCATTCCGCTAGTATTAAACTCAAGGTCGGATGTAGAGTTTTATCGTCTTTAGTCGCAGCAAAGAAGTTTGCATGCATGACCCAGACCCATAAAAACACATACGACATGTACTGTACTGTAACAGTGCTCTAATCCGTAGCAAATATTAGCACTAAAAGCAGTATGGGAAGTTACACTTTTTTATCAAGTTATTTTACATGCTACACAGTAAAGTAATAAACCAGCAATTTTGAACTAATTTTCTGATACACGAGTCTAAACATTGCAGTTACATTGTGTAAGTAGTTTCGTTATTATAGGGATATTTGGGACAGTCTCAGTATTGACTTGACTTGAAACAGTCTGCTATGCGGCTAGAGGTTGAGCTGGCCGCTTACCAAGTGCAAATTATTGTAGCAGTCTTTCTGCGAAATATTGTACATTCGCCAATGTCATTTTTGTCAGTGCTTCTTTTACAAATCGCGTTTGTGCTTTCGTCGTAGAATGAATGCTGGAAATTTAATACATTGTGTAAACTAAAAAGTGAAAGCATTTTTAGTATTCCACCGAATTACATCAAAACAGCCTACAAAATATTGATTATTGATTTCGTAACGAGAAATAATAGTTGAAAATTCATGGTCATCAACTCTCCCAAACTTGGTGGCTGTTGTGCAAAAAGAGTTTTTATACACTGTTGTTGTGCACGAAACGGAGTAGTACACACACATAATATCAAATATCTACATAACATGTCCACAAGATTTTAATGAATGTAAAGTTTCAAGTTCGTTTTTCACTGCAGCGAATTATCTATCTGTATCTTATAGTTTAAAACTAATTTCCCAGGCAGAGATCTCATAGAAATTTGGTGTCTACAAGTTAATTATTGTGAGTTTTAACAGTAACAATAAAATACAATGAGTTCATAAATACTGCCTATTCCTTCAAACGAAAAGAGTCACATACAAACCCTATAGATAAACATGACCTCCGAGTGCAAAACACGATTGTCGGAGAAGAAAATACAAAGTTTGATTTCTCTATGAACACAAAGGAGATTAAGTTACAATGGATTTAAGCAAGATGGTAGAAAATTCTTCTACCAGGTAAGGCTTTATATACATATAATATTATTAAAAATCAGGATGAGAATTGAATTATCGACATGAGCATACATAGTAAATATATAATTACACAATGCATAAAATTGTGGGAATGTCTAACTCAAGCTACAGCTTTCATGTATTCGTAAGGGATGAAAGTACAAAAGGTAAAATAAAGTTATCTTATGCGATGAATTCCTAGAGTCCGACCCATTTCGACAGTTTTTACTCCCCAATACTTTCTTGTTTTTGTACGTTTCACCACGGCATTCTTGGTTTACCCGGAGTCTGATTAGTCTGAATATAATCGAAATTTGAAGCTTTACGAATTACATTTAGCGTGTATGTTTAAAGTATTAAAATTAACAGTTTATGTACTAATGTAATGTGTTAACTAAATAACATATACCAGCCAATTATAATCCTACAGATATAGGCCATATACATACAAAGATATATATAAAATGTATCAGCCATAGAGAAAATAATATTATAAATATAACATGCTAAACAAAAACCTTGTTATTTAGTAAATAATATCAGGAAAATTGTTTAAATGTCCTTCCGTAATTGTAGAATATTCAATTACGTGCTAAAATACTAATGATACAAGAGTAAAATATTAAAACTTTTCTCGAAAATAAAACAATGATCAATTAGGAAAGCAGCATTGTTTCATTCAACGAAAAGATAAAAAGCCGAGTTCTTTTAATGAATTTAATCATAAAATTTATGCAATAGCCAGCAATTTTAGCATTGCATGTGTCCTTATTAAAGACATTTACGCTAACAAGTTTAGATCGTCAACAAACAGTGGAAACTTTTCAAAGTTTCTATTCATACTATTAGTGAAATAATTATGCAAATATCTTTAATTCTCAGCTTATAAAACGTTAGGTATGAATATATAGTTATGTATAGGTCTGAGCAAAATAGACCTCCACAAGTCCACTACATTTTCTTCCTTATTGTATGATTTCAGCTGCCAGCATTTCATAGCGATGAACAAAGAAGATGAAAAGTCAGCATTAGCATGGGAAGAAAAATTCAAACAGGATGCATCGTCCTTCCAAATCCTTCCAGCAATGGAGACAATGGACTCTACTTTCCCAGCAGCACACAATCATCTTACAGAAGATAAAAACTCGAAAGATTCAGAATCAGTAGTGGCTCCGGATAGTTTGCTGGAGAAAGTTTCGATCGTTAAGTGCACTCCTTGTGACAAATGTAAACTTAATTACAGTAATTAAAAGTAATTTCTTGAATTATTTTGTTCTTCTTTCTTTTTTGGAGGTTTTTAATAAATCCTAATGTATGCCTGCTTGTAGCCCAACTACTTTTAACAAGTAGATGAATACCATGTATGAAAGAAAATATGAAAAGTTAGTAATTAAGGTTTAATTAGAGGAAACTAGAAAAGTGAAAGGAAAATGCATTACACAAAGGGTCATTGAATGTTCTATCGACCATATATATACCAAGATATTCTTGATATTTTATTTTCCTGTTTCAAACTACACAAAATATTAAATAAAATACAAATTAAGGAACCTGAAACGGTAATTTTAGCATTAGAAACTTTCTCGTTTATTCCACATTTCTAAAACATTTAATACTTAAGATTCGATTCCTTGAATTTGAATACAAGTGTAGCATTCATTAGAATCCGGATGATGTGCTTAACGTGCACCATAAGTATTATGCATTGAATTGAAACACTATCTTAGGAATTTTATGTATATTAAGAAACAATCTTGACAATTTATACACATGGCCATTTAGCACCGTTTTTTATATTGAATTGAATCCTCCAGCTGTTGCATTGCTGGTTTGTGAAAGCTATCAAAGTCTGTATAAACTCCTTCATGATTCAACGAAACCGGATGGATGGACCTTGGTATGTAAAAACTCATTTACTATGTATGAATGGATGATGGATTAAAACTACAACTATTATCATGTTTTAAAGGCTTGATTTTGTTAATTATGCTCCTGCATTTTTGTTCAAAAATACCAATATCTAGGTTGGAACTGAAGAGGATCGTCTAACAATCTTTGTTCTAAACCAAATAATTTACAGAGAATATGAAGTGCCTGATGAAGATGAACTTCAAGTAGAGTATGCATTTCCCCCGGTATCGGATTTTACAAAAATTCTTTGGGTCAAAGGAAAAGCTATTGGATTCTACACTGCTAAAGCTAAAGGTAGAAAGTCGCCTACTCATTTTTGAAATTCAATAAATTAGTTTTTGATAACTCATACTTTTTGTATTACTGAGAATTGCCATACTATCAATCAAAGGTAAATTCTGGCGAGTCTGATGTTACCCCAGAGGTATGCAGGAAGGAATTAGGATGAATTTAGAAGGCATGCACCTCTGTAGATTAGATGCATTTTATCTTTATCTTAAATTAATTTAATGCTATTTCGTTTTAGCATTGAAAGCATTTGTTAACTTAAAAAACAAATTTAGTGTTCTTACCACAGAACACAATTTTAGTTCGTAGAGGCAAAAGACAACTTGTGTGTACTTATGAAGCAGTTTTTACCAAAATGTTTAAAAATAGAATTTAGTTATTTCATCTTCTCTCACTAACGGTAAGATATAAATCACAGAAAAGAAAAGTCGATGTACGTACACATAGTACCCTGCCCCGAGCTTTTAAAAAACGAATCATAAAATGTTGACTCTTCTTCGTGCTGGTGAAGTGATATGAAATAGTCCGGAAATAATGAAAGGAATATTGAAAAGTGTCTGTAAATTGTAAAATATTCGTTTCTTCAAGTTAGATGATTTTCTCTCAGGATCCCTAGACCTTGAATCCATGGACTGGTATAGGATGACTGTACTTGACACCCTCTTCATTAGGAATTCTGAACGAAGAAGGGGGTATGCCTTAAGTGCAATAAAGGATATCATCCATGAGTTCCCTGACCAGAATATAGGATTCAGCACACCTATTTCTCTTCCGATGATTCAAGGTGAGCTTATAAACATTATATAATTGACTTGACACTTTCAAAAGTTCTAAACACGTACTAAATGTGATGATGAGGTATATGAGCATGAAAACAAGCACTTTACACGTCACTTAAAATGCGTTTCATCTAGATCCCAGCATTCCAAATCAATTCAATTATATTTTAGCATTTTAAAACTATTATTTTACATCGTTTATTGACGAATATTAAAAGGTTTGCATTTGATTTAATAAATTAATATTTCTAGTTTTGAAGAAATATCTGGTGTCGCATCCCGCTGACAGAATGAAACTATGGGAAGTTGACGGATGTGGGCTAGAAGGCAACTGCCAAATTCTCTGGTTTCTATTTGGAAGAAGATGACGCTCTGACAGTGTCATGTGGTTCGTCTGGTACTGTTGAAGATAATCTATACTTCTTTGGATTCTTCTTTTGATGCCGAATCATCTTTACTCTTTTCAAGCGTCTGGACTGGACCCTCCAGCTGCAAATAAATAATGCTTTAATAATTTTCATACACTAATAAACGTTAAAAGTATTTTATTTTGCATTGAATTTGTCAAATGAAAATATTTTTATATACCTCGGCATTGGTATTTGTAGTAGTGTCATCTTCGACAGGCTTTTGATTAGAAGCAATGCCTGCATTAGTTTGAAGCAAAGAATTGCCATTATTAGAGTCACCGTTGCCTACATCTAATTCCACTAATAAATCCATATTGTCCCCTATTCCACCGGCTGAAGTTGAAGAAGGATTTTGGTTGCCACCGTCTCCTGATTCATTCTTTGATTGTGTATGGTTCACATTAGCACCAACTTTTGTTGTGGGTCCCTTGTCTTCTGATTCTGTGTCTGAATGAGACTGTTCATTGGAACTTGCTTCCGATTCTGAGTTGGAAGGTAGTTCCTTCCGATTGTAGCGCACAACTTTTCTAGTTTTCTTTTTTGCGCTGTCAGTTACTCCATTGCTAGTTTTACTATCAACTTTCTTCTTTAAAGTTTTATCATTCTCTTCTTCAGATGACTCAGATCCAGATTCACCACTAGCGGATTCACTTTCTTCGGAGTCCGATTCGGAATCGTCTGTTCCACTCCCGCTTTCACTTTCACTTCCAGATTCACTGGATCCACTAGCAGATTCTGATCCAGAACCTGATTTTTCTGATCCATCACTTTCAGAGTAGAATGAACGATTTTTCTTTCCTTTCTTTTTAGTACTAATCAAATCAGCTCCCAAGTCAAAGTTAAGAGTTTCAGCAGGCGTGCTTGATGGGGGTGGCTCGACGATTCGTACAGTAGGATCTGGAGCCTCCAGTGGATAATCGGGAAGATCTTGATATCCAGCAGCTCTAGTATTAAGGAAGTGGGACATTGACCCTAATTGGAAGTGATCACGATCTATAATTTTATAACAAAGAGCAATAATTAGCAGAATTTTTCAATTCATAATTTATATCATGTCAGTTGATTGTTGATTACCTCGATACTTTGATTGTAGCACAGGAGCAGGTTTCGAAGAAAGTAAAATCTTCTTTGCATATTTAGTTAGTTTTGACTCTGGCTTTTCTGGGAACAACAAATGACGAATAAATCTTGCTCTGTCTCGAATGTCATAGCTTTGATCATAGCGTGCCAAATTAAGAACATATTGGCAAAGTGAAGTAGTTTGTTTTGGGTTTGTAATGTGGAGTTTTGCAGCAAGGTTGATTATTTGCAGTTTAACAGTGTCATCCTACAAGATAATTAACCATTTTTATTTGTTAAATATGTGTACGGCTGGATAATTCAAAATTAGATTGCATAAATTATTTATGATCATGAATAAATTCTTACTTCATCAGGAAATGTTTTAGCCATTTTTCGTAGAACATCCGGGGGCAAATGTGGAAGCCTTTCACAATGTTCCCCTAAAAGCCAGAGGATAGCAGCTCGTGCTGGAGGAACTGTGACTCTGTCAACCATTTTGGCTAACTGAGTTATAACAGGCTTTGTACCACTCTTCTGGCTTTGAAGGAGTGTTTTTGCAACAACAACAGCACCACCGACAACGGCAGCTGCAGACAAAACAAGGAGAAGAAAATATTTACAAACAATAACAAATTTATAAAGAAGTAAAATTGTAATGTAGGCATAAATGCTAAATTTGCTTACGATCTCGATGTGAAAGTAACGAAACAAGTCCATTGAGACATGTTTCTGCAACTTGTTTGATATTGGAAGCACATCTGCCAATCGCTTGAATGGAAGCTGCGACAAATTCCTTGTCATGGCTGGAAATGTAAGTTTGAAACTCGCGAAGAATTGGTGGAATGTTTGTTTCATTTGCTATGTTTGTCAATATCTCCAGTTTCAAAAGTTTAATCTGCGTTGGGTCACTACTCCGTACATAGAAGCTTTTTAAGTACGGTTCAAACAGCGACTATTTTGTTAAACGATATAAAACACGATATTAGAAGATATGTAATCATATACAATGGGTTGTTTTAATTAATATAATTTGCGTATACAAGCATCACACATTAAATACATGGAAGCAACAATCAAAACTTTAATTACAGTATTCTGCAAAGCCAATCCAACCCGACACCGATATAAGCATAAATTGAAGTTTAGAGTCAGTGTGACGTTCAGAATCAAAGATTGAGATGAAAAAGGTTCCAATGCATGAAGCCAACAGCCAACGACGTTTGGCATTCAAAAGCGGAAAGAGAATGGAGAGCAATTTAGCATATGAAGTTTGAAGACGTATTTATAAAGAGATACAAAAAACATGGTTAACATTAAATACAAGTTAATAATAACATGAAAGTTGCCTTATACTTATACATCAAGTTTCTGGGAAAAGTACAGAAAACGAAAATACAAAGTAATTTAAGAAAACGTGAATTGAAAATATTCTGGATTGATTCAATACAGTAGAAACATTAAGAAGGCTAAAGACTACCCTTGAAGAAAAAACACAAGGAACAGATATAAGTTTGATGAAAATACCTTTCTCTCCGTAGACATTGCAGCAATACATGTTAAAACAACAGCTTGAACCTCAGAATGGGATCGCAGTAATCTTATAAGAGCTTTCACAACAACAGGGACTTCTGAACGAGGAGCGCAATGATAGTATAATTGAGCCACCGCCATTACCACCTAAACAGACAATTATTAAATTTAAATCAACACCAATTATAGTAACCTACATGTAGTAAAAACACTTCTAGTAATTTTATTTTTCAATCACATTCCATAATATTTTCAACGCTTTAACTTACAGCTGCGTTTCTACTCTGGAGTAATGGCTTTGAATTCTTTAAAAGAAGTCTGTGATCATGATCCATGGCTGCTTTCTTCGTCGCTGACTTGGCATCCTTTCCATTGTTTTCGTCATCGCTGTCATCAGAATTTTCATTTTCTTCATCATCTTCATAGAATGGTCTTTCCTCGCCATCGATTGTCAAATCCTTGATAACATAAAGTCTCAATAATTACCATTCCAGAAAAATCAGTGTACATAAATTATTTTAGTACGTCTATTCATTTATATTTAAACTTAGGAAGACTTACTCCAATGTTGGGGTCCACAAATTGTGTTCTAGCGTAGCGAGTTAGCATGTTCAAAATTACAACTTGACCCCATTCATCCACATCCATAAGCAGGGCACATAGTTTTCGATAGTTTTTATGAATCAGATCATTTCGTTCCGGACATACCTAATTAGAAGCAAAATCGAATGTATCCATTTAATACACAGATTACAAAATATTCATCGCAGTGAACATAAATAAACAAATTGACAGTGGCCAATACATACCTCCTCAAATGCCATTACCGCAGATCCAACCACCAAAGTTGTCCTGTCTGCTAAAAGTTTGTCCAAGGTTGTCTCAAGTTCTTCCTTTTGATCTGGATCCAAGCTGTAAATAAAAATAAATTTTTATTTTTACTTTTGAAAATAGTAAATTAAATGGGATTTACTTGAAATTAACTAAACTTTCATGAAATCAATAGTCGTACCTGTAAAGCTTGGGAATAGCATGAGCAGCAGTTTTTCTAACATACGGGCTCATGTCAGCAGCGGAATCCCGAATCGCCAGCATCACGATTGGAGCAATCATTGGTACTCGAATGCTAGACATCACCCGTAATGCACTGGCTCGTATTAATTGATTGGGATCCTGAAAGAAAGAATGAAATGTTTAATGGTGTGCTTCCAAAAAAATTAATGATAACCTCCTTGCTAAGTATACCTTCAAGGCCCTTTGGAACGTCGATATAGAAAGCAATGCCAAATCTTGTTGTTCCTCCGCATATCTAACCAAATACACGTACACAAGCTTCTTGACTTCAACATTTTTGGAAACCACGTTTTTAACAACTGCAGGAAACAGTTCTGAAGCGTCTCGTCCTTTTGCAACCATCTGTAGTAATTAGAAACACATATTTATTGCTATGTTAGTTATAATTACTCCAATAAAAGGCATATTCTTTTGCATTTAATTGTTTTTTGAGCTTACCCCGATTATTCTTTTCATAGCTTCCAACTTCATGCTATCCCGATTACTATCCAGCATCTGCTTGAGGTCATCGTGTCTAGAAAACATATTACAATTATACATATCTGGAGTCATAAACTCTTCGGGATAAGGATACAAAGGGACATCGTTCGGGTCTGCTACGATTAATTCGTCAGTTTCAAGGACGTTATACATATTGAAAACGTAAGCGCGCTTCTTAACGAGTTTCGTTTCAATCGTTTCGCTCACGTAATTTAACAATTTGACATATATGGGGCACACTGAAACTACTAAATGGCTGCTGCGAATTTTCTGAATGTGGACACTTCCAATTCCGTACTACATATGCAAATGAATCGTAAGACATGAGCCTACGACCTACTAGTAAATAACATTATATACTCAATTAACAAATTTGCTTCCTATAGGTACAACTTTTGAAACATGCCAACTTGGTTTTAAGCAAGTACAGAGTTTGTTTTATAGACCTTACATTAGCTATAGTTAGTTAGTTAGTTAGTTCGAGCATCAATTAGCATCCCTCCCTGGGTTTTTCAGCTAATTGGAATAGCTATAGACTATATCAAAATCTATCTTCTATACACTCATGATATCTTATCTTTCTTCATTCTTTTAAGAAGACAGAAACTCAAAAGTCGAAGGAACTCTTTAATCTTCTCATGACAAGGTTTGTTTTATGAATCATATTCGGTTAAGCATGTATATTTTTAGATAATTTTGTCATATATTCTAACTTAGCAAACAACGATTTTTTTGTATAACGATAAACGCAACTTGGTAGCTTTATTTAATCTGCCATCTGGCAAAAGTAAACGCACCTTTTATAATCCGAGCTGAAAAACGACCCAGCAGCTGCATCCCCAGAGTAATCCAAGCCATCATTGATCGAGATTGATCTATCCATGGTTAATGTGTACTTTTAGTGTGTCTTTCAAGAAACAAACAATATAATATTGACAACAAATTAGCATCTTACACATACACAACATACTTATGGAATATATACCAAAATAAAAACTTTCATTCCATTCAGATTAACTTCCGATTTGTAAACCTACTCTACTCATCCGCTTACCTCTTTCTTTAAGGCTTATTAAATATCATTAATAACTACTCCTATCCCCCTCCAACCCCAATCTGCATTGATGATTGAGCTTTCAAAAAACTTTCACTCAGATTAAGTTTTAGCCAGCACCTGCACCTTTTATGAGACCAGAATCTGCACCTCAAAAGGTATATCAAAAGCTAGCTTCTAGCTGCAGATAAGGTCAAATGTTGAAGCTTTGTGCAGCATTCCTTATCATTGTAATTTATCATTTAATGGCAATTAACTGCTACGACTTGAACTCGCCTTGTCCAAGTCCTTAAAGAGTGAAGACACCCAACTGCAAACAGGAAGATATTTTTCACATCAATAATAAAACCATCTGACTTCTTGTTGACGTCGATAATGAAGATCAGCCCAATGTTTAACTCCACCCATCCCTGCCCCCATTTACGCAAGCACCTAACACTTTAACCACCCACCTGTTTTCACAGCAATATGGGCTTCAATTTCAATCCAATATAGGCAATGAAGAATGCAGATGAGAAATGCGGATTATCTTGTTTTTACAGCTTGATTGCAATCACAATTTCATGCATAATATGTTTACATTTACAAGCTTATAGTCAATACATGCATTAAAGCATGTCTCAATGCACCCCAAAATCAGCAGCTGTCAAAAAATGAATACATTCAATGCTCTCAAATGACTGCTTTAAATTTGACGGGCCTTCTTTTGATGACTACCTCACATGCTTGATGCACGAAAGCGCTGGTATTTTGAGACTGCCCGTGCGGCGTGTACCACTACCACTGTGCATTTATCCTTCTTTCCCAGCCAAGCCATACACAAGTTCCTTTCAGTTGGTTTGTGCTTTGCAGCCTCGTCTCCGTGTAAATTTGACATCAACAAGGAGCATTCTTATTTCGGAACAGTAAAATTAAATTTTAAACATCAGAAATGAAGGTAAGAATCGGTTTTAAAAATGTAAATAGTGTTAATTAAACTTTGGTAATGAGTAATTAAATTTTTATTGAAGAAGTGACATGTGATTGAGGTTTTTTAATACAAGGCAGCAGAAAATGTGTTAAGAATATCAATATCAGCAGTGGCAGATGATACATACCTAGTTTTTTAATGACTGGCCATTTCAGATTAGAGATTAGCTGTTAAAATTCCCATTTTAGGAAAACTAGGTTAACTTTAATTGTTTTGCCGATTAAAACTTTTTCGATGTATCATTTATGATTTCCTTGTCACCTTTGTGTGCATTATAACTCAACTTGTATTGG
>JAQFYG010004008.1:0-11637 GCA_034694325.1 Entomobrya corticalis | reverse complement strand
TTCACCTTATCCACCACCATCATCATCATTCTTAATTATATTTTTTTAAATAAATGTACAATTAAATATTATTATTATTATTGTTATAACGGTTTTTTAACGGCTGCTTTGCTAGTATTCTTAACTGTTAATTAAAATCCATAAAAATGATGATGCCATTTATTAAAATGAATTTTTAATGAAAAGGAAAATAAATTTTAACCAAAAAAAAGATTTTTAAATAATTTTTTTTTTGAAAAAGATGACCGTTATTTTTTTTAAATGTCCGTTTCTTTTTTAAAAACAACAACAACAACAACAAACATTATTTTTTGATGACAATATTTTTGGTTATTTTTTATGTATGTTTTTGCTAAAAATATAATATATTTTTTTTCCTTTTACAACAACAACATTTAGAAATTATAATTGATTTTTTTATAATAATTAGTTGTTCTTCACTAAAATATAATAACAAGATAGTATTTATTTTTTTTGCGTGGATGTATTTAAATGTAAACTAATTAACAAACAGCAACAAATAACAATAATAATAAGATGTACAATTTGAGAGAGATTTTAAAGATGTTTTAAATTTTTTTTTCTGTTAAAATTACAATAATTTATTACGTTTTTTATAGTACAATTTATTATCATGAAATATAATCGTTCATTAAAATAATTTAAATTATAGTTAAAATTGGTATATAAATAAAAGGCCGAATCTCAATTACAGGAAGTTCATTAAAGAAATAATTAATTTTTTTTTGAAAATGAGCTTCGATGAGTTGAGGTTGGTGTCGTGTAGAATAATTTATTTAATTGGTTGGTTGATAATTTAAATTTTACAGACAGGTAGTTTAGGTAAAATTTTGTTTAAAATTCAATAATTTAAAACTGTGTAGATTATATAGTTACTGGTCACGTTTAGCGCCTCTCCACGACATCAGGACCTGTTTATTTCCATGTCAAAAATAAATAAAAAGTTAATTAGAAAATTAATTCATAGTTATATTTTAATTGACATTTAAAAACTAAGATTTTTTAGTATGAACTAAATTGTTTACTTTTTATTTTTACGAACATTTAACTAATTAATTATTGACGAGCTATTTACACTTGCTAATTTTGCTAAAATAAGTTTGTACGAAAAATGCTAAATAATTAATAACCGAATGTTCTAGAAAAAAAAATATTAGAAAATTCCTCCGACTTTTTAACCAGAAATTGTACTTTCGAATTTTAAAATGTTACCCAAGAAGATAGGGAGAAAAATATTTAAATTTAAAAATCATTTAGGGGAACACAAAACCAATTAAGAAATAATTAAATTTTAAAATGTTTTCTTGAAAAAAAAACGGGTCGAAATTTTGAAATGTCGGAAACTAAAATGTAGTCCATGCAATCATGCAAAATTTAATAAATACTACAACTGAAACTAAACGACTTTTTAATTTAAAAAGTTAATGGTAAATTAATTAATAAAAAATTCTAAAACACAATGTTAGTGTTTTCTTCTAAAAAACAATTAATTAAATTTAAAATAGAAAATGTAATTAAAATTGAATAGATTTTCTGTACCATTAACTTATAGTGTGAGGTTTATATTTTTTATATATTTTCTTTTTTGGCTTTTTTAAAATATATATTTTTGTAGGGTAAATGTATGTAGATTTTTTATAGAAATATTTATTTTTTAAATATTTTGACAAGGTAAGAAAAGGGGTTTATATTTTTTTTCCAGAGGATTTTCACTTGACCGGTGCCATTTGTGATACATCAGGGCCTGGATGGATTCAAATAACCAAATAAATATTTTTTTAAATGTTGATCAGGGTGCAAACATTTACATGTCATAATTATAAATATCAATTAAATTCCTTCATAAATTAAAATTTAAAATTTCATGAATTTTCTATCAAACGTAAAAACAAATACTCTACTGGTCTATTCTAAATATTTCTAGCTAATTTTTTTCAAATCAAAATTAAACTAAATTAAAAATTAAAAATATATCACAATCAGTTATTATTTACCACAAAAATCAATCCAAAAAAATGACTATTTTTTACCTTGTACTCTAGAAGTAGCATCATCTCATCTCTCACAGCAATAGCAACTTGACAGACAGGCAGACGGACAGACAAAACAAAACAACAACAACAAAACATCCAACATCCACCAACCCAGCACGCTTATTTGGTCCAACGGTATATAAACGGTAGCGAAAAGGGACGAAACAATATTTTTTACGAGCTTTTTACTTTTTTTTCGAAAAATGCCGCAATTTTTATTTTTTATGAGCAACTAAAGCAGCGGGAAATATAAAAACCCGATTAATATTTTTTTTTTCAAATAAATATATATATAAATAGCGCGGTAGACACAACAAAACCCACAATTTTTAACTAAAAAAAGCGCCAAAATATTTCTATGAAATTTTTTTCTTCTCAAAAACCTTAAATTTTTTTTTCAAACATTTTTAAATACTTTTTTTTATTATTTTTTAAAAAACATTTTCTTTTTCTTTTTGGTGTAGATTTTTATGTGCAGGAAAAAACATGTAAATTTTTTTACCTCAAATTATTTAAACAATTAATTTTTAGTCACTTTTTTCCTTCATTTTTTTCATTTTTAAGTGACTATTCATTATTCAACATTTATGCTTTTTTTTGTAATAGTACCATTTAATTAATTAATTATTACTTACCAGAGAAAAATCTTTTTGTTTTTCTTCTCTTTTTATAACAATTAAATATACACACAAAAACACAAAAAAAAATTACAATTAAATATATAATTATCCAAAAGAAAAACTGGTAGAACAAAACAATGCAACTTTTCTAATTACTTTTGTGTTCATTTCCTCTCTTTTTTAACGACAATAACAAGCTGTTTTAGTTAATTGGTTTTTATTTAACGAGCATCATATTTAATTTAATTAGCTCGATAAGTGGTGGTTATGCTAAATAAATGTTGTGGAAAATGTTAATTAAAATTTAAATTTTTAAAGTTTTTTTTTTTGGTGGTGAAATTTGGTGGTTGGTGGTAAAGTGGTAAGTGTAAATTACTTAGATATTTTTAACGGTTTTTAACGGTTAATTTTTTTTCAAAGATTTCATTATCATCGAGGCACAATTTTTAAAAACTCTAAGAACAATTTAATAAACACTTTTTACCTAAAAATATATCCACTTTTCTAAAATATTTTTTATATTTTTTCTGCTGATTATCTCATGTTTCAATACTCACAATAATATTTAATTATTATTTTTGTATTTTTACCAGATTATTTAACTATTTATTTAATTATTGTTTCAATTAACTTTTTTTCCCTGCCACTATTTAAAATTTTAAATAGAAAATAAAGAAGAAACCTTTTTACCTAAACCACCTACCTACCTGATAAAAAAAAAATTTAATTGTTTTCCTGATGACTAATTATTATTTATTGACTTTCACTTATTTATTAACTTTCTCTTTGCTTTCTTTTTTTTGTTTATTTTAAGAACACTTGGTTATTAAAATCTTCTGTTTATTAATTATTGTTTTAATTTGTCATTTAAAAAAACAGATCGAAATTGATGTACTATTTTTTTTCTCCAGATCATGTTTAAATATTGCAACAATTAGTTAACTTTAATTAACTAACTACCTAACTGCCTCTAACTTTAACTTTCTCTATTGCACAATGAAATTAGGGTGTCGTTTTCTTCCTTAAAATCCATAATAATTATTTATATATTTTTTTATGACAAGACAAATACACAACAGTGTGGGGATTTTAAACAATAATTAACTAATTATTTTTTGATGATTTTTTTTCTTTTTATGTATAAATACTTTAATTATCTACTTAATTATTTAATTATTATTTTTTCAACAATATATTATTATCAATCAACAACAAACATATATTGTTAGTAGTATTTCATTGGTATAATTTTTTTTTTCATTATTTTTTCAATGGACAATTACACATTCATTCATTCATTCATATTTAATTAATATTTAATTATTGTAATCTTTTGGGTGGTCTTTCACACAAGCATTCACACATTTTTTTATGGGAAAAATATATTTACAGGAGAAAATACTTATTTATTTTTAATTACAATTAACTTTTGACTTGGTTTTTTTTTATACTTGCTTCCTATTGTAGAAAATCTTAAAAGATCAATTAACTTTAATTTTAACTACCTATTTATAATAATAATGCACAAGTCATATCCTTCCTTAAGTACATTTAAAATCTAATTTATTCTGCAAATAATTTAATTTATCTTTATCTTATCAATCAGCAGTTATCTTTAAAACAAATGATAAGTGAAAAAAAAGCAAAATAAGGAGCCTGTCCCTAACTGCTTGATTGAGAATTATTTTAAATTTGAAACCTGACATTTAAATTTAATTATTATTTTTTGTGTGTGTCTGCTCATTATCTTTTAATTATTTTTTTTTCTTTTTGGAGTAGTAAAAAGTAAAAACCTAACTTTGTACACGATTGACGGTTAAATCTGTGCCTAAAAAACTCCTAAAAAAACTTAATTAAAATTTTACCTCAATTTTTTTTCTGTCTAAATCCCTATTTTAACTGCTAATTATTCTTTTTAATTTTTTGACACTTTTTTAAATAACTAGTGACTATCCAAAAAAAACCAGCAATTAACTTATATTTATTATTTTTTTAAATAATTAGCACGTAATCTTGATCCCTTACTCAACATTATTTATCTTTTTTTTTAAATGATGACCTCTGACCTCTCACCTGACCTTTTTAAACAGCTGCTTTAATTTAATTCTTAATTAAATTTTTTCCTGTCTTTTTCTTTTTAAAGCAATTATCTTTTTGCTGACTCTCATCAAAATACTGTCATTTAACCTGTGTAGCACTCAAAAATTCAACTTTATAGCAGCTGCTTAAATAATTAACTAATTGTTCATTTAAGTTTAAAGCACAAAAATCTTTAGTTTTTTTTTGGATGCTGCTATTAATGATGGCAAAACTTAAATATAATTTTTAAATTAAGTTTAAACTAATTAAAATTATTTTTAAAATAGATAGGTACAAATTCACAATGATAAAAATTTAAATTTAAACACGCACCAATATTTAAATTTTAAAGACAAAACAATTAGACAAAAAAAAACAACCCACAATTAGTTATTTATTTTTTAACGGCAGAATATTTAAAGATGATGTAACTGTAACGGTGCAAGCATGAAAAGGCGCGCGCGAGAGCGAATAATTAAAAAAAAGAGAAAATTAAAAAGCTTAAGATGAAATGTTAAGCCTAAAAACTTAATTATGACTTTCCTCACTTTTCTCTTGACTTTCTTAATTAAAATTTCTTAAAATAATTTAAATGATTCTTAAATTCAGATCATTTCGATGATGATTAACTAATTATTCAACAAATTTTCTCTTAAAAACTAAGTCTTTTTTCAATCTTTCTTTCCACAGCCATTATCCTTCTTTTCTCAAACATTTTTATCAGCCTTTTTATCACACAAAAAAAAATTTTAATTGACAATTAGCCAATTAGACGTGATGTTCATCAGTTAAAAAAAAGTCTTAATGGCTGGATATTAAATCTTGAAGTTAAAGGCCTGAACTCTCAACTCAAATAAAATTTCCCTTTTTTTTATCACAAGATATTATTTTTAAATTCCTGACAAAAACTACAACAACCGTATATAAAGTTTTTAACAAAAAAAATCTCAGAGAAAAATTAAAGTAGACAGTCGTTAAGTTACAATAATAATTAGTTAAGTATTAATTAGGTTTTTTATAGGACGATCGATATAGAACAGTCTGTTTTAAAGTAAAGAGGAATGCTCAGATTTCAAAAGAGAATGTTACGGTTAAAAAGAAACAGATGGCTTATTAATTAGCTTAAATTTAAATCATTAGTTAGTTGCGTTTCAAAAAAAGAGAAAATAATAATTAATTATTTGCGTTGCCAAAAAAAAAATCAAATAAATTGTATCTTTTTTTTTTTGTTCTTGCAGTTGTTGTAGTATCTTAAACTTTTTGGACGATGATCTTTTTTAAAAACTTAAATTAATAATTAAAATTATTTGTTAATTAGCAATTAAACTAAATAATAATAATATATGGCTTGAGTAAAAAAAAAGCTCAAGACATTTATATTTTTGACTGGATTTTTTCATACCTCATATTATTTTTTTTGTAGTAAAAAAGGGTTGACAATTAAAATAAGAAATAAAATAATTTACAATTAATTATTCCATTTTTTTTTCAGACGCGAAGATAATTATATATATATATTTTTTTATGATGAACCGTTTTACATGAGACGACGACAGTTTTTTTTTATACAAATGATTATACAATTAAAATGGTTTTTGATGATGATTCATGATAAAATTATAAATGTTTTGTGTTAGGACAAACAATAAAACACAAGACAAGACAGAAAAAAACAGCGAAATTCATTTTTCACACATTAAAAAAATGGGAAAAAGAAGATGATAAGGATAAAGTACACAGCCCACATTAACACAATCCCACCACAACAACGTAAAATTTCCTTGCCTTCAAAGTATTTGCGGGCGACGAATTTGAGCGTTTCATCGATCAGAATGACTGGGATGGAAATCTTCAAAACGGCCCCCCATTCCTCACCGTTCAGTGGAGTGACCTGGAACACTTGCTGTTTACGAGAAAAAAAAAAGAAGAGAAAAAATAATAATTAGTTTTAGAGATTTGAGATTGGAGGGAAATGGGAGGAGTTTTGGAGGAAAGGTTCTTACCGCAAGGATCTCGACGTAGAGGATGACAAAGTGAAGAGCCATGGAGAGACCCATTGCCAACATGAGCCAGATGTTGATCCATGGTGGCATCACCAGAAGGGACTGGTTCTCGGACAAGCTGTTCATTGCGTTCAACATCTCAATGGTGACCAGCACAGACAGAGCCATGGTCATTGAGTGAGGATCATGGAAAATGGTGCAGTCAATTCCCTTGAACGCGTCATTATCTGGGGCGCATTGCAGATGGTGAGTCTGTTCGGAAGAAAAAGGAATGAATGATTTTACAATTTTTAAAGTTAATTACAAATAAATTATGGTTAATTATAGTTAACTTACGAGTTGGTAGTAAGAAAGATGTGGACCCTCAGAGTAAGACATGAACCACCAGGTGGCAGCACCAACAGTGGCCGCACCGACGTATCCACCAACAGCCATGTAACGGAAGAACAACCAGCCGGAGATCAAGCTTTCATTAGCCCTTCGTGGTGGCTGCAGAAAAACACATTTAATTAATTAATTATTTATAATTTTCAAAAGTATTTAATAAGTTTAAAATGAAAATGTGAAGCTTACTTTGTTCATGATGTCCATGTCAGGTGGGTTGAATCCGAGTGCAGTGGCTGGGAAACCGTCAGTGACCAAGTTGACCCAGAGAAGTTGTACTGGAATAAGAGCTTCAGGCAAACCCAAAGCAGCGGTCAAGAAGATAGAAACGACCTCACCAATGTTGGAAGAAATCAGGTATCGGATAAACTGCTTCATGTTGTTGTAGATAGCGCGACCCTCCTCAACGGCGGATACAATTGTGCTGAAGTTGTCGTCAGCCAACACCATCTCAGCAGCGGACTTGGCGACAGCAGTTCCGGATCCCATGGCAATACCGATTTCAGCCTTTTTCAAAGCGGGGGCATCATTCACACCATCACCAGTCATGGCGGAGATCTCATTCATGGATTGCAAGTACTCAACGATCTTGGACTTGTGGGAAGGCTCTACTCTGGAGAAGAGACGGGCCCTGGCGCAAGCAGCACGTTGGTCAGAGATTGACAGATCATCGAATTCGCGGCCAGAATAGGAAAGTCCTGTGACATCCTCATCTTCACCAAAGACGCCAATACGTCTGCAGATGGCCTCAGCAGTGGACTTGTTATCTCCGGTGATGACAATGACACGGATACCGGCTTGGCGACAACGAACAATGGAGTCGAAAACTTCTTTCCTTGGGGGATCCAACATACCAACGACGCCAACAAATGTCATGTTTACTTCGTATTGGTAGAACTTGGTGGAGTCAACAAGGTCCATGTCTTCGGGCTTCATTGGGGAGTCGATGGTGGCAAGAGCCAAGCAACGGAGGGTGTCACGGCCAGTACCATATCCACGGGTGATTTCCAAAATCCTGTTCATGATTTGCTGGTTCATTGCGACCTTCTGGGTTCCGACACGGACGTGAGTGCAACGATCCAACACACCTTCTGGGGCACCCTTGATGAACATCTTGGGTCCGTTTCCGAGACGAGTGGGCTTCAGTGGGATACAATAGCTGGACATTGATTTCCTGTCTCTTGAGAATTCCAGGGTGAATTCCTACAAAGCAAAAATATAATCATTTAATGAATTGTTCTTGGAGTCACCCTCCCAAATTGGTCGCTATAAATATATATCTTGGTGCCGTTACCTTCTTCCACTTGGTTTCCATATCCTGTCGCACAATGATGGCAGCTCCACGTCGGTCCAATCCAGTCTTTGGGAGATTGTAGGGGTTCATCTTCTCAGCGAGCACAATCAAAGCAGTCTCAGTGGCTTCACCGACCTTCTCGAAAGCTTGTTTGAATTCGTTAAAGTCGATAGCAGAGTCGTTGCACATGATGCAAATGGTGGCGATTTCCTGCAGACACTCAAAGTCACCGGTTTTGACCTTTTGTCCTCGTTGGAAGACTTCACCGATGGGTTCGTAGGTGGATCCAGTGATTTCGAACTCGTTCACAGCAATGTCGCTTCCTTCAATCTTGTCGAAAATGAACATCCTGGAGACAGACATTTGGTTGGTGGTGAGGGTGCCAGTCTTGTCGGAGCAGATGACAGAGGTGCAACCCAAAGTCTCTACAGATGGGAGGGAGCGGACAATAGCGTTCTTTGCAGCCATACGACGGGTACCCAAAGCCAAACAGGTGGTGATGACAGCGGGCAAACCTTCTGGAATGGCGGCGACGGCCAGAGCGACAGCGATCTTGAAATAGTAGATGGCACCCTTGATCCAGGAGCCTCCGTGAGCGGGGTCGTTGAAGTGTCCAATGTTGATAGCCCAGACGGCAACGCAAATGATGGAAATGACCTGTGACAAAAGATAATGAATGATTATTTGATTTATAATTAATAAAAATTAGGTTTTAAAAGTTAAATTGTGATTTTTATTTTACCTTGGACAATTGTTCACCAAATTCATCGAGCTTCTGTTGAAGTGGAGTCTTGATCTCTTCGGTCTCAGACATTTCAGTTCGGATCTTTCCAATGGCGGTGTTGAGTCCAGTGCCAATCACGACACCACGAGCCTTTCCTGCAGCGACGTTTGTACCAGAGAACAGAATGTTTTTCTTATCTTGGTTGACAGCCCTGGGGTCAGGAATTGCCTCATTGTGCTTGATCACGGACACAGACTCTCCTGTCAGGATGGACTGGTCAATTCGCAGGGTGGTCGACAGGATCTTGACGATACGGATATCAGCCGGGATTTTGTCACCAACTGTTACAGAGTAAAAAACAGAATAAATTAGTTAATTTTAATTACTTTATAGCAAAAATGGGATATTTAATTAAGATTTTTGTTTAATTTTTGATTGTGGACTTTACCTGAAATCTCAACAAGATCTCCAGGCACGATTTCACGGGCGCGGACCTTCTGTACACCGGACTTGTCTGTACGGACGACCTTGCCCATTTCAGGTTCGTATTCTTTTAAGGCTTCAATAGCACTCTCGGCATTTCTCTCCTGTTAATTAACAACCAATACAACAATTAAACTTTTTAATTAAAGAATGAATAACGAGTCATTAACTTTATTTAATTAAGAATACGTACCTGCCACACACCGACAATAGCATTGGCAATAAGAATGAGCAAAATAACAAAGGGTTCAACGAAAGCAGTGATTCCTTCAGCCTCATCGTCGTGTTCTTCAAAACAGGCTAAAACCTATCAAAACAATTTAAACAACAATTAATTAATACATTTTCCTTAACATTTAACTAAAGCTAATCAATTAAATATAATAATTATAAACTTACGAAGGAGATGATAGCGGCAAGAAGTAGAATTTTGACTAACAGATCATCGAATTGTTCTAAAACCAACTGCCATAATGACTTGCCCTCTTCAGCGGGAAGTTCTGGAAAACACATTAAAACACAAAAATTAATTAATAAACTATTAAATTACTCTAAAAACTAATTATCTCCCATTTTCCTCCTCCACCACCACCACCACTACAACCAGCTGTTATATTTTTTTTTCCTCGTCCACCCAAACCCCCATAAAAACTCATCTTACCTCACAACCAATCAATAACAATTAAGATGACGCCATTGACACCAACAATCAACTAATTAATTATAATTTTAACTGTTAAACTCACCATTAGGACCATATTTCTCTTGATGTCTCTTCACCTGATCAGCACTCAATCCCCTTTCAGGGTCAGTTCCAAAATAATTGACTACCTCCTCCCAAGTCTTGGCGTGGCCGTCATCCATGGTGGCCACTCAAATTAAAACTTAACGCTTACAACAAACGCCAAAAAAAACACCTCCAACCTTTAATTATTGGAACTTGACACTAAAATTGAGAATTAAGATCCCTCCTCTCTCTCTTGTTGATCCTCTCCAAAAATGGCAAGATCTATTAACAAAAAAACAACAAATCCAACAATTAAAAATCTCAAATTAAACCTCAAATTATCCATAACAATTAACAATTTTACATCCTCCACGTCCCCCACCACCTCCACAACCAAACCCACCATTAAACCATAATTAATTACCACTCACATTACAATTTTTTTCCTTCACCAATCAACGCACCACCTCCACCACTAAAAACCCCCAAAAAATAATTCACGACCCCCCTCCAACTTCCCCTCCAAAAAATACTCTTTTTTTAATTGTCTTCAATTCCACACACTTAACTACTAAAATTACCAGCCATTAATAATAATTTAAACTTAATCCTAATCACAATTAAAACCTTCAACTCGTTCCCTTTTAATCAGTCCAACTTTAAATCCACTTCCAACTTCCAACCTCCTTCCTTCTTCACCACCTCCACCACAAATAAAAAAATTTAAAAATATATTTAACTCCACTAATTATTCTCAGTAGAATTTTTTACAGGCCGATTCAACAATAATTAAATTTAATGATCCCAATCAGTGTTCAAAGTTTAATTGTTAATTAAAAGTGAGAAGATAAAAATAAAATATTGAGTGGATATTTTTGAGTGTAACAAACGGGGAGACTAGGGCAAAGACGGAGTTTACTGCTCCTTCTTCTCGCGTTTCCTTTCAAGCTAGTGGACTGCCTGCCTGGGCTCCCTGTATAATTGCAAGAGTGACGGGGCACACAGCAGCACAGAAAAAAAATTATATTTTGCCGACGAGCTCTATCATGCAGTACTACTTGGTACATAGAGGGGATATACTGTCCCGTGTATTTATCACTTTCTGCTTGTGTACTCTCCTGTGTTATATTTTTAACATGGGGAGGTACACAAAATGTTCAACAAATGAGTGGAGCAACCAACCAGCAGCGACCAGCAGAAATATGAAAAGATTTTTTGAGAGAGAAGAAGAGAAGAACGACGTGTTATAAAAATGAGATGGATGGATGG
>JAQFYG010004007.1:0-11640 GCA_034694325.1 Entomobrya corticalis | reverse complement strand
GAAAAATTATTGATGATACTTAGTCGTTAAACGCCATATACTTGCTCTGGATTTTTATGCAATTTTATAACCAGTCAGTCATAAAAGTGGTGCAGGTGCACCTACCCTAGAAGAACTCTATAACAAAATGCCTGATATTATACCTCATTTAATTGATTTCAATATCATTTCATATAAATCAATCAACTTTATTTTTATAGCTTGTTTCTATTTCGCCCCTTTAGCTTTAACTGTAAAGCCTATCTACTTTTTACACTATAGTTTATAGAATGGCTTAATTCTGATTAATCAGCAATACTAATACCATTTAACTCAGCAGGAACTTATAATTTTACGCTTGTCCTTGCCCCAGCATACGATACGGTCTTTGAATGTAGACTCCCTGGACAAAAGAGTTTCGCAATGTCACAAATAACAATAAAGATGAGATGACATGAATACCAAAAACTATACGAGAGAGCCGCACGCTTACAAAATAGATCTGATTCATCTGATCTGATACTTGGCATCACGTTATAGGAAGTGTCTTTTAGTCTTTGTGGATGGTTGGTGGGAAGAAGAAAACGTTATTAGTGCGTAAATTAATACAGAAGAAATACTGATTGTGCATCTGCTGGCGCTGCTGACTGCAAAATATTTTTTTTGCTACATGCACAACAATGATGTGTCAAGAAGACAAACACTGTAATATTGCCAAATTATAAGGAATATTATATCTGTGCCAAAGCTCAAGCATATAATAATCATCATCACTAGGTATACGCACGCACATAAACTACTCATTGCATGACAAGAGATGGGACTTCAGACTTTATGTTTGATCTTTGAAAAGTTTTTGCATTAGGAAGGGGTGGAGATGGTCGTGAAGATTACTTCTTTGATTACCTTACGTATCACTGCCCTTTTCTATTTTCGAGTTATGGTGGTGGTTAGTGATGTAGTACCGGCATTTCTACGATAATATGCTATTGCAGATATTACTAATAAAAACAGAAAAATCTTTCGTACCAAAGTACCAATAAAACAATATTTATTTATTCTTATCGTCTTGTCATGCGTCACTCCTCTTTTGCCATTTATTTGGACACATATCAAACCTATAAAAGATCTTATTCCCACACGAATAGAGCTTGAAATTTAAAGCAACATTGGGAAATCAGCAATATATTGGTATATATATATTTATATATCATATATCAACCAAGCTAGGCGCACATATTTTTATTAAATGCCATCATAATATTATCGACATTATCGCTGACCGCTGACTGCTGACTGATGCTGACAAATAAAACCCTCCTTATATTCCATTTGGGATGCATAAATAAATCTAGGTAAACACATTAAGGGACATTTTTGCCATGATATTCTATTCTGTTTGTATATTCTCTGGACAATTTTTTGCACACGGACACTTTTTGTTTATAGTGCATTTTTTTGGCTTTAATGTGAACAAATTGGTTCATGCAAAATATTCATGATTACACATTGGTTTATAAGAGCATGATTTGACATAATATACTGCATTCAACGTCTTCCCGACCAATGTTAGTAGAAGTGTTAGCAGTTAGCACTCCTTCTTCTAAACCTATCGATAATACACAGTTATCCAATGCATGCCTTTTAATTTGATGATAATTATAATGACGATCAAGCTTCAAGCTTGAGCTTCAATGTATTCCTATTTGTTATAAAAATTATTTCCAGGTGTGTGTTGCTAATAATGTTGCAGGAGATGAAACCGGTAATTACTTGACCTTTTTGCTGAAGACTCTGCAGGCGTATAATGATACCGTGTTTTTTTGCAAGATTTTTATCATCTAGTTCCTATCCCATCTTTTATCCGTATTTGACTCAGAGAAACCAGATTTTTTAATTTTTATAGAGTTGGAACATGAAAAGGATGCCAATCAAGGACAAGAGTGAATTGGGTATAAATGGCTGGAGTTTTGTTTGAGATCATCGTCATTTGGTGCTGTGAAGTCCTAAGAGTTAAACAACATTTTCAAAGAGTTCCACCTCAACAACCAATACTCCATTCAAAATGCGTGCTGCTGTAAGTTTTTTAAGAAATTGGAAATTACGCAAAATTGCATAGGCATAAAATTTATTGTTTCAAAATTTAAAAGTGATTTTCGTTTGGTAAAGTTCTATTTGTTCTTTCAATCATTCTAAATTTTGCTTGTCATTGTGTTCTAAATAGATCGTTTTCCTTGCCACTTTGGCTGTTGCTTCAGCCGGTTTGATTGTTGCTCCAGGTACTGCTAACCAGTACCACGCTCAAGGTATTTGAAGCGCATGCAAAAAATATATTTCATTTAATTTCAGGGAAAATTGAAATAGTTCAACCCTTTCATAACTTAACAGACATGATTAATATGCATTTTAATTATTATTTTTAGATGAGCTTGGTCAATATTCTTATGGATATGTAAGTTTTCAAGTTTAATAAAAAACACACTTTTTGGAAAGCATTTTCTGATGAACAGCAATAATTTATTTATTTACTATATTGTCTCGATGTTTAGTCCGGTGGCCCATCCTCCAAGCATGAAACCAAAACCGCTGATGGGGTTGTCCGTGGAGCTTACTCTTATATCGACGGCAACGGTCTCGTGCAATCCGTGAACTATGTCGCCGATCCAGTTAACGGATTCCGTACCTCTGCCACCAACTTGTAATTGTTTACTTGTATAATAATAGCTTTAAATGGTCAAAGTTGAGGAATACAGTGATTGGAAACCTAAATATTAAATTTTAATGTTATAGGCCAGTAGGACCAGCTGCTCCAGTTGCCCTCGCTGCCCCAGCCGTTGGCGTCGCTGCTGTTCGCACAATTGCCCACGCTCCAGCCGCCACCGTTTATGCCGCACCTGTCGCTAGAGCTATCTACCCACACGCTGCCGTTGCCCACACTTTCATTGGACAACCCACCTACTCAGCCTATGCCGCTCCCCTCAACAATGGAGCTGTCCATCACGCCACACTTCCCGTTGCTCCCGCCCACACTCCGGAAGTGGCCGCAGCTACCATCGCTCATCTCAATGCCAAGTCACTCGGTTAAGTTTCGAAAATAACGTGTAATTAATTTTACGTGTTAGTTCGAACTTATGCCTTCTTTCAAAATTGGCCTTCTTTTGGGATGGTGTTACCTCTTTTACTTCACAGCCCTTAAAAATGACTGAAACTTTCCCTTATTTTATTATTTTATTTTTATAGTTAGTCTTTTCATATATGATTTTTATGGTTATATATTTTTGTACAAACATGCTTCCTGTTTTTCTCTCTTCTTTTTCCACTTTCTTTTATCTCAACAAAGTATTTTCTCTTTCTTTTATTCTAATAGATTTGTTCTGAAATCTAAATAAATTAATTTTTCAAGCATCAACTTACTGTATTTATCTTTTTTTTATTCAAAGGATCTTCACACAATAATTCTAATCATAAGATGGGCATATGCTTATATGCACCTATGCACATTTTTCGTGCAAATATATAAACATAAACCATCATAAAAATATTGCATAAAAACTTACTACACCTATTAATGTTTGCACCACAGATTTGCATATTATGATGTTTTCATATTGTTCCAAATCCAAGCTTGTCCGTAGTAGACGTAGACAATGGCGATACCGATGGTCACTCATATACATCACCTAACAACAATTACCGGTTAAATTGACCAAGTGGAAACAGATAATTATGTCCGAATTCTCCCAGTGTTAATTACAAAAGCGGACACCATCTTGGGTATTCCAATAACTCTGTGAACCGTGTAGTAAAGTAAATTAGCCTAGTGTTTAACTCTTGCATAGAATAACAAGTTAATAACTAGTAAAACCATTGTCTTCTTGACTAGCGTCACATTTATATCAACACCAAATTCCAGTGCTTGTGTTCCACACTAGGTTAACAAACATTTAAATGATACAACAGAGTATTTTGTATTCTTAAAGAAGACAATTAATTTCTTTAAGCAGTTAACCGTCTATTTAAAAGGAGCCCAAGTTTTTGTTCTGTTTGTTAAGAGGATGGATACAAATCGAAGTGAAGAGCACGAAGAAGGATCTTATTCTGATGACTTTGAGCATGATGTTGAATCTCAAGATTCCCCAATCTCAGAAGAAAAGGTTGAAATCAAAGTTTACAAGTCTGCCGTTGGTTCCCTAACGGTACAGCCCAAGAAAATTTTTAAAACTTCTGAGCCAATAATAGTATCAGGCGATGAGGGTAAATCCGCACGGACTTTGAGTGAATTATCCCTCATGAAAATGAAAAAGAAATTTCCGCCTGGAACTGCTGCAGGTGCTTTAATGAACAAGCGGGAAAGTATCAGTGCCGGAATAAACATGACCACTGGCGGCAGAGGCCTATCTTCAGTAAAGGTGACCAATGGTCAAGGGAGCAAAACGTGCATAAAGACTTTGGAAAACCAAACCATAAATCTACGCCGACCTCTTGCCCACGAGAAATTAGATCCTCAAGATATTCCTGCTTCCGTTGCAGGGTCAATGTCATCTCTCTCGATCTCAAGGCTCAGCTTACGAAATCGTTCTGCAACGGGATTTTCACGGGGAACGTCTAATAATATTCGACGAGTGGTGGCGCATACCAGTATCAAGGAAAAATCTTATGCTTCAGCAAAATATAAAACGTATCATAATCCACCTCTGCTACGAGGGACCAATCTACCACCGTTGAAAGCTGGCGTTGCAAAACCAAACACTAATGTTGCCCAACGTGTAGCGTCTGCAAAGCGAATGACGATAATGGACCTTAAAAGTAAAATTAAGTTGTTGCAAGATGAAATTGAGGTGAAAAAACATAATTATAAAAATACTTTCGAATGGTTAAAAATTTATTATGCTGTTGACTTAAAAAAAAAATATTTTAAATGACTCGTTGGATTCATTAGAAACTGAAAAAGGAAAATAGATTCCTAAATCATCTTCATCATCGGCAAGATAACGCTCTGAGAAAATGGGAGGGAAAAGACGCAGAGTTGCCGAGATTATTAAATCAACATAAAGATGAAATCAGATCATTACAGGAGCAGCTCCGGAGGGCTCAACAAAGCGCTCGAGATCACAATGAAAAGTTATCAATTCGCGATAAGAAAATATTACGATTAGAAACAGAACTGGACAAACTGAAATCTCTGGTTCATGAGGAACATCTTCAGGATCGACACACATTGCAACAAGATTTGGACATTACCCGTATGAATTTGATCGGTGCGGAGAAACGGATCCGCGAGTACATGAGGCATGTGGAAATCCTAGAAAAGAATCATAAACATCAATTGGCAGCCCAAGAAAGGAAGCTTATCAAAGTGAACACGAATACATACGAGCTTCAACAAGTTGTCGCTAATCTAAAACTAGCTCTGAGAGTAAGCACTTATTTAGAATTTTGAATTGAGTCTTTGCAAAAAATTTCTTTTTGATTATATGATACATATTTAATTATTTGCTAGAATAAAGATAGGATGCTTAATTACATTCAAATGAGGTCAAGTGGTAGAACTCTCATTAGAGCTTTCCATGCCGAGAGAATGGATCGTGGTGACGAATTGTTATATGGCGCAAGGTTTTTTGCAAACATTTAAAGTGGTTATTTTGATAATTTTGAAAATGTAACAATTGTTTTTTGAACAGTATACAGCCCGAGCTGACCAGACCTTATCAGCCAGCTCCTCTGCCTCCTTTAATGAAATCCCACAGTTTTGACTTTGGAAACTCTCGGGGTTCCTCCCCTTTGGTTGACGATATGAGGGATTATGAATTCTTTTCTAATAGAGATGACCATCGTAATAGTATTAAATCTAACGGTTCGCACAAGGGACGACATAGTCAAGAGCAAACAAATTCTCATAGAAAGATGTCCCCATCTCCAATTTCAAGGTTTTCACAGAGTATGGAGTCAATTGCACAGACACAGGCAACATCACCCAAGAATAAAGGAAAGGTTTCTCACTCAGTGGCACCCTGTTCCATAAAGTCGCATGGGCGAAATAATCCTCAATTCAATTCCAAGTCTGATTCAAAAGTAAGAAACAAATTTGCGAATGCGGGAAAAAGTGCACGATCACTTCAAAAAGTTCAACCTAAAAGTCAAAATTTAAAGGGAAAGGACAATTTGGCAGACAAGAAACAACAACCGGCTCAAGGTCACGGAGACGGGAAGTCCATTTCAAGTACTGGGAGGGCTGCCAAGCCATCAAACATGTCACCACCCTCTAATAAACCGCGTAGAATGAACAATGACACAGGAGGGAAGCCCAATGTAGACAATGTAGAAAGTAAAGAGCTTATTTATCGAGGATCAACAAAAGGATTCAGATATGAAGGGCCATTTGTAAATAGTAGCAAAGAAGACTGCAAAAAAGACAGCACAGAGGTTTTGTATAGCCCCAAATCAGATAAACTTAGTGAAAGAAGCTTATCTTCCACTTGTACAAGTCAAACTGTTTCGTCAAGATCAGAAGAAATTATTTCCAATATTGATATTCTAAGCGCTAGAATAAGAGAAAGTTGTGTGTTGGTTCCACCACCAGAGGAAAAATTCAAGTCCCCTCGGGATCAAGAAGGGGCAGAATGTGTAGCTAATAAGAATAAAATGCAAATGAACCAGGTTAAACCTACCGTAGGACCTGCAGGGGACAACACTGTTTCTCCTGTACATTTAAACCAAAATATTTTATTAGGCAATAATAATACATCTTCGAATGAGTCCAACAACAAGACTGTCATCCGTGAAAACAATCCTCCGTCATTTCCAAATGGATTGTTACAACCAGTACAATTGGTTGCACACAGCTCAGCAGGGCAGGAAATGAATTCACCAAAATCCCAGCAGTCCTTTGTATCCCCGAGAATACAAATTCATTCATTAAGTTTGCCGAGTGTGACAGCAGCCCAGTCCGTACAACCTGGACAATTTCAGTTAGCCCAAACTCAAGTAACCGATCAAATAGTAAGCAGTCCAACCCTCCCACAATCCCAAATATCTTTTGTGTCTGCAAATCAACCACAAATGATTGACAACAATGCAATCCAATATACTACAAGTCCAAGAATGCATCACGGTTACACATCAATACAGCAACAGCAACATCCAATCAGTATTCAACAGGATTCCCAGAATTCACATGCGCAACAAGGTCAATCTCTTTCCTCCAGGCATCCTTCAGAATTCCCATATTTTTCATATGCAACCAATACGGATTTACAAGAGGTAATGACACCAAATCCCAACATTGCAATTTTTCAAGCCAGTCCCTCATACGGACTTCAACAAGCGTTTCCTTCTCCGCGAGCAACTAATTTAACACATGGACCAATTCATTCCCAGCAAACCATGCTAGTTTCGCCTACAGCAAGAAATACATTTCCGCGAGTGGGATTTATCGATAATCAAATATGTAATAACAGTGGTGAGCAATCACTACCTAGCGTAAATAATAATACTGGTGGTAATAAAAACCAGTCATTGTACAATCCTAGTTATTATGTGAATCTCGGTAGTTGGAAATGATAAATTTTAAAAAAAGTACAAAAGTAAGCATTACACATACAAATGTATTAGGATAAAAAATTAGCAAAATAAATCGTTTTCATATATAATGTGTTTTGTTGACTCATCTTCAAACAATTATGTCATTAAAACTTTATTGCGATATTTGGTTTACCAGCAATTAGCAATATACATCATGGGGTCTAATTACTTTTTTATTTATCAAGTCTATTGATAATACTACGATCCAAAAGGGTAAATACGATACATAATCCAAGATTTATGTAGTCTAATTGTGTTGAGTTGCTCCAGAAAATTTGTTACACAATAATTAAATACTCGTAATATGAATTTCGGCAAGTGCTAAAAAATAAATTTTTATAACGAAATTCAATATATTCTACACAGCATAATGTGTAATGATTTAAATTTTATGCACTACGTTTCAGACTTTATTTCTTCGACTAAGGACAGTGCACAGTCAGAGTCGATTAAAATACCCTATGTAGTACATTAACTACTATGATAACGTAGATATAAAATCTTCGAGTATATGTGATGCTGGAGTGGAGCGTGGGAGTTTTCCTATTAAGTGGAGGGCCTGTTCTTTCAACTCATTCAGAGAACTTTGCGTACGTAACAAAGTGACAGAACTAGATAGCACACTGTGGTATATCTGAAAATTTTAAGATCATCATTAATTTACTGTTCTTATGATTTGTCTGTTAAAATTTAATGAGGTAGACGCTTATGACTCCGACGACAGAATGAATGAAATTGGAAAGTATGAATGAATACTATTACTCACATGGTCTTCGTCCAAAGGTTTCCCTAATCTTTCGTTAGAGTCACTATTTAAATGGAAGATTACAGGGAGAGAAGACAAGTCAAGACCTGGATTCTGCAGTGTTTTATCACGAATAAATAATTCAATGTCGTTGTATGCCTAGAGAATAAAAGAGATTATAATAAATTCCACATTTCCAAACTGTAATACTGCATTTTTAATATAGATATATTATAATGCTTAAATACCTGTATCACGAAACCGAGTAAACGTCCAATATTATAAGCAAGTTCACTAGCACCTTGATCATGTTGACTGATTAATATTGAGCTCTTGCACGCGCGACCAATGAGGGATGCAGTGTCCAAGTTGACTCTCCTGTGCCAAGTTTCGTAAGAGGGTACCTCCATACAGTCTCCCGAATTATCCTTGATGTTGGCTAATTCCTTGAATATGTCAGCATTTCCATTAACTACTGGCTTAAAAAAATCTAAATGCTTTCGCCGCAGAATTTCACTTTCACTAAAGTCGCTTATTGCATCACTCATTAGTTCTGTTACTCTTGCATTTTTCAGAGAGGACAAACCCTTACTCGTTCGAGCAAGCAAAAGGTCCCCAAACAAGATAACTATTTTGTTTCCTAAGTGTAAGGCCGACTCCTTTTCTTCCATAACTGCGTCGCTTTGGGTGGAACGATTGATCTCGACTATCGTTCGGTGCAAACAGAATGCAAAATGCATCATTTCAGCTATTTCCGAAAGAGTTTTCTGTCTGAACAAATTAGTTGAAACAAATAATTTAAAAAATCCATTTCTTTAAAACCCGTAACATTGATTTTGAATTTTTATTAATTAGCACCTCGCTTCTATTGAATCCAAATATGCTCTATTTGCCTGGCATATATCATTATTTGATACACCAAAGGCCTTTGAAACTAGTAGAATTATAAATGCCCGCCATTGAATATTATTACTTAAAAGCGTCAGTGCATGATCGTCAGCATCCGGATCTATATTTCTGCAATAAAAATTCAAAAGATTATATTATATGCAATTCTGTCTCAATTTTCTGTAACGTTACATTGAGTGCAATCAGCGATGAATGAATGTTTTTGAAACACATAATTTTTCTTACTGCTTTAGTTTTAACACAGGATGACCAGAATCCAACAAAATTGGTATTCTTGAAGTAATTAATGAACTTTCACTTTGAAACCAGGTAGGTAATAAATTAAAGTACTGATTTTGGCATTCTAAAGGTGACAGTCCAACTCCAATCGGTGACGATCTTGATCTTTCGAATTGGCATCCTAATAAGCTTTCCGCTGTTCTTATTATTTCATTTAATTTAGCTTTCTTCCTTGCAAACGTTTGATCAGGAGAGTGTCGTATTTTACTCCCTACAATGTGAGCCTTCATATATTCTTCATTTGGAACCGCTTCAACTTGACATGCTTCAGGAGGAGCACTACTCAGGTTATGACCACAACTTCGTTTCACTTGCAGTTTCCCAGATAATCCTTCCAATGATGACGCTGGGTATTTTACTTGATGACTTTTACGAAGATTACGGAACTGGACATACCTGCTTGTTCTGTTTAATACGAGAAAGCATACGCCTTTTGCAAACATGGTTTCTCAAACTGGTTGTGGTGAAACACAAAAGAAAAACTGTTGTGGCTGACCGCTGGTCACAAGGTCACTGAAATGATCATCACAACAAAATGAATTTAAAGTCAAGTAAGAATTTAACAATGAAACCAACTTTACGAATATGCAAAAATAACTATTCTTATTTCGAATCAACTCACCTTACGCTCCTCCAGTGTTCCCAGTTCCCAGATGATTGTTTACTTTCAAATAATATGAGTCAGCTCTTTTGTACTTCATTTTCTGGCCACAGGATCAGCTGATTCCAGTCACGCTTTTATGTACGCACATGGTTTGCATTTTTTTAAACAATTCAAAGTTAAGCAAATAAAAATTAGCCAAGTTTCTGAAACGCTAAAGCTAAAGGTCCGCTCAAGAACAGCTATTCGATCCCTTCATCATTATTTAGTGTTTTACAGGTCTTCCAGTTTGAAGATCACAAAACAAATTGCATTAATCCTGATTCTTGAAGCAACTCAAACTAAGATCTCACCACAATGTTCGCCTTACATCAAGCATTTCAGAATTGTAACTTGAAGGTCAAACTTGTGAATGGAAACAATACAATTGGTCAGTTAGTGGCTCCGAGATGATAGATTGTTTACTAATTATCGGTTTTCACATGGCTCCAATCCAATTCCAATCTAATTATCTCAACTCCCATCTCCCAAAGGCAGTGCTATCTTTGAATCAATTTTCGGCAACTTTTTCCTGAAAGTTGCACAATAAAAGTTAAATAGTTCTACACTTAAAATGTACTATAAACATGACTATAACTATCATAATAAATCATATGAGCTCGGCTCATTCGTGTACAATGTATGTACACAAATACATGTGATTTTCATCTTCATTTCAGCAGGCAACATACCGACCGACCATCTGGGTAGGTATTTATCACATGCTTCGTTTGTATTGTGCGTTCCACTTGGAGCGAGGGTACAGGATAACATGAGATTCGGATAACATGTTGTACATACAGGATTGAGAAGGACACCGGACCGAGATGTTTTCACATAAGCTGTTCTGTACTATAAATATAGTTGATATTTGATATAGCTGTGAAGAGAGCTTATATTATAGCCTCAGCCTCACACCTCACTCAATAGTCCAATGCTTTCTCTTTTCATTTCCGGGCTAATGGCTTTTCGGCTTTCATGCGAAATAAATATGTATCGGCTCGTCAGCTCACTGCCTCACTCCCGTGCATCAATCCAAACCAATCCACTCAGAAATATATTATTCTTTGCCTTACATTTTCTCGCATTCTTGTACAGAGAACTTATCTTTTTGCATGCATATTTTCGCAGTAATTAAAAATTTTCTAAACCAGTAATTTGATCATGTTAATAGAACTTTTAATTAAAATTTTGTGTGTATATTTGAGAAACATGATACATGAGATAAGGAGAATGTTTTGAAGTGTACGCTTAAACTTACGTATCAGGTGCTTCCTGGATCGTGATCTTTGAAACATGTTTGCATTGATGATGAAGATGAAACTAATTACTTTATTATGATGCGAAAGGATCATTATAAAAAGAAGAAAAAAAATTTTTTTTGGGTATGTATGGGTGAAATGGCTGTCACGTGTATCTGTGTATCTGTGTATCTGTGTATCCAACCTCTAACTTCCGAACGCTTTATCCGATTTGTTTCAAATTTGGCATACAGAACTATTGAGTA
>JAQFYG010004006.1:0-11641 GCA_034694325.1 Entomobrya corticalis | reverse complement strand
AAAAACGCACAAAACGAAACAATAAGATTTTCTTCCTCAGAACTGAACTATTTCTCTAAAAATGCTACTTTTCAAGTAATTTTTGTCTCCGGTATATAATTTATATTTGATTTGTGCAGATTTATAGGAAAAAACGTGCGTCGTTTTTTCTGTGTTTTATAATGTGGTTAGAGACAAGTGTTAGGTACCTCATAATGAAAACTTTTATTCTTTAGCTTTTTAGCACTCACAAAGACAAGTAACCTGTTGAAATTATTAAAAGCATTTTTCTTTGAGGATGAAAAAACAGGATTATATATTTTGTAGTGGTTTACTTCACAAAGGTTTGTAGTATTTCGATAAAATCATTTACTGTTTTGTTAAAAACTTTTAGAAAAGTAGAAACATTGATAAATCAGAAACTGTTATCATCTGTCGGTCGTTTTACCTCTTATTACCTTCCAAGTGATTATTGTTAAAAGCCACTGTTGTTTTAAAAGGACTTAGATGTCATCGATGAAAGGAACTATATAATATAAGAAGCATAGTTTGTTTGATTTCAAGATATAAATATACTTTCTGTTCGTTATTGTGAAGACGACCCCTTTAAAATTTTGGAAGGGGTTGTCTTCGCAATAACAAGCGCAAAATTGTTTTTCATTACAAAATTAAGCATGCTTCTTATATTCTATAATTCCCATCATTAATGAAATGTAAGTCCTGTTGAAAAAATTGGCTGTAAATATATCGATGTACTTTATAAGAAAATTGTGCTACTTGTGATTTGAACAGCCAACATACGAACATATGCACCAATCATTTGGTCAACTGGAAGATCAAAAAAGTATTCAAAGTGAAGTTAACTGTCCCGAGTATCCTAAGCATTTTTTAAAAGTGAGTTTAATATAATCCATTAGAAAACCATTCTTCTAAAAACAGTTGTGCATATTCGTAAGTATTTTGCATTGAGGGATATTTTTTCTAAGAAATGAATATTATTTATAATAATATTATAATACGTATATGCTAATGTTAATGCATTCCACTGTCAGTTTTGGCATTTAGAACATGTTTAAAAGAAACCCTAATGTTTAACATGCACAAGATATGTACCTGACTACTTGTATTTAAATCTGCGTATTGATCTTTGTTTCTTTAAAGATTGTAAAGATACGTGTCATCTTGCACAAGCTAAATACAGCTCTTATAAAAAACTTAATTAAAATAAATACTCGATACCACATAAAACTGTCGTCAAGTTTGTGTATGTAATAATATGGTGGCTCTAACATGTTTTCTTAATGTGGTATTTTTAACGTAAGTTCGTATGAATGGATTATAACAACGGAAGCTAACCGAGTTTAATGTTTTGCATTTTTGTTTGAAATTTTCCTAGCGAATACAGCAAAACTAATTGTTTTTATATTTGTGCCAGTTCTTTATTTTTCATTAGATATTTTTTTAAAGAAACAGTTAAAACTTTAATGCACTGATATAACCTTTATTTTGATATTTAGCTTTTAACATTTCTCAAAATTTGGAAATTAAAAAAGCAATATCTAACATTTTTTAAAGTATTTTAAATAAAAACATAATATTTAATACTTAAATAAATGGCTTCCATATTAATTTTATAAATTGTTTGTTTACAACAAAATATTAACATCGCATTGCTAATTAAGGACTATTTTTGTTTTTATTCAGTACTTGAAAGATAGAATGCGAAAAATGTATCCATGCAATAAGTGTAACCGAAGCTTCAAATCGGCGGAAGGAAAACGTTTACACGCTAGATCCGTTCATTTGGGAATCAAATTTCCTTGCAACCTCTGTGACAAAACCTTTCCAAAGGAGAGTGTTTTAAAGGATCATTTAAGACGCCATCTTGGAGAGCTCAATCATAAATGCGAGATTTGTGACAAAAAATTTGTTTCTGTTGGCGACCTCAACAATCACATAAGGTACGTCCACAGTGGAAAAACGTTTGAGTGCTCGGTTTGTAACAAATTATTTTCAATAAAATCTAGTTTAAATGCTCATGTGTTAACTCATTCCAATGAAAAACCATTCAAGTGTTCGACGTGCGGAAAAGAGTTTAGAACTCGCGCACATAAAATCGGCCATGAGAGTGTTCACACAGGAGACCGATCTTTTAAATGTTGAATTTGTTGGAAGACTTTTTCAATTAATTAAGACGCCATGAAAAAACTCACCTCATCGTGAAGCCGTATTTTTGTAATCAATGTAATAAGACATTTGATCAATCTTTCAGTTTTCGTCGTCATCTAAAGACACATTCCAATGTTAATATTCCTGTTTAAAAAAATTGCGTACTTATCTAAAAATCAATGATACATGTTTCAGTATATAATTGTGTCGGAGCAGTGAACCTGCAATGTGCATGCAAAATTAATTTCCCTTACAAACACAGAGTAATTTGAATGATAATTCTTCAAAAATATTTTACGCAAAAAGTCCAAAAACATTTTATTATTGACTTTGTAAAATTCTCCAATGCACACCTGGAACCTGCATCTATGTTTTTGTGCATTCATTTTTGGTACATAAATACAATCTCTTGTATACCATGCAGTTGATCATTTCAATACTTCTTAGTATGTCTCCTTTTCGTACAAAAATATTGCACTCAATTACTTATTAGTTTTTATTTTAAAATCAGCATGGTTGTTTGTTAATCAAAATATATACATTAATTTAATTAACTAGATACAAAGCTGTCTTTGTACATATTTACAAGAAACGCAGAAGCAAAAATAACTTGAATAGTCGCATTTTTGGAGAAAGGGTTCAGTTCTGAGAAAGGAAATTTTGTTTTTTCATTTTGTGCGTCTTTTAGTAAAAAGTTTTTGTGTAAAAATAAGGGCTTGTTCACTGCTATCAGCTACTGCCTTGATGCTTATTATCATCACATATTGTCAATATGATATGAGTACTTACAACTTATGTTTTCTTAAAGCAAAGGTGCGTATTTTCATGCTTGCATGTTTTCTTTGAAGATAAAAACCCCAATTTACGTATTTTATCTGTTTCATTCCTTTTGAATAAAGTGTTTTTGTATTTTTTTTATTTCATTGCACTTTACACATAATTTCATATTACCTATACTGGTAATGATTGACCCTACAAGATTATATTGCATCGTCTCGGGCCGTTCTTGAAAGGCAGGAATATTGAGAGATAATGTAAATTTATCTCCTTTAGAATCATCATACGTACTTTCTTGTATTTAACAAATGAAGGTTCAAAATTTTATGAATAGTATTTAAAATAAATTGAACGTCTTTGTGCCATATGTCACTACTTTGAAAGAACTGAGAAACTCGTTACAACTCTGATCATTAGTTTATGCCGCAAACATCAAGTTCCTTTAAAACAAATTCAGCTTTTATAACGTTTTATCATTCGTTCGATTTTTATAATTTACTACACTTTATAAGCAGTATAAACTACACCTATCATTTATTAAAATATATACAGCGACGAACTGTTAACGATTGATCCTTTCGTTCGTTCAATTTATAAAACCGAAAGCTTCTTAATATTTTAACCTAAGTACCTGATTTTAATTGAATGTACTTGTTGCATTTCCTACCAGTCCCACTTCAAGGACCAATAATCGAAACAACACAAACTGGAACAGAATCCAAATCAGCAAAAACATGGGTTTTTCGAATGGAGCCAGGCATTATTCTGGAAAAACTTTGAACGACTTCCGGTTCCTTAGGCGCCTGATTTGTTCATCGGTCTGCATTCTGTAGCACCCGTCAACCTACTCCTGGCCACCAAGCACCGTTCCAATCCCAGTATCAAATTTTTACGCCATTTAATTGTCTTTAAAGTCCTCCGCTTATGGGTACGTCGATAACCCGCTGTGACTCCTTTCCACTCTTGAGAAGCTCGGAAAACAAATTCTAGAATCCTTGCATCGTCAGAGGTCACCGTAAAGTCCGGCAGTCCAGGTCCATAATTAGATCCCACTGCTTCATCAGGTTCGTTTTCAGATGTCGGAGAACTTGTAGGAAACTTGATACATATTGATTGACCATTGGACGGATTTACGTTCAACCAAAGATAATAAAATCCATTGGAGTAAAACTATTATTTCAACTAGTTTTGGCCTTTTTAAATTTTTAAAATAGATAGCTACATGCCAGTGCACACTATTTTTTCATTGGAAGCTGACATGTCAATGTAGTGTCAGATTTGCTTCAGAATATTTAGTAGGTCAAATTACATAAAAACAAGTGACATCTCATTCGTGTGAAAAATGTCTCAAATTTAGCCAGTCATCAATTATCAAACATTTATCATTGAAAAGTGATCAGTCGTGTGCAGTAAATTATGTTTGACATTTATTTGACTTTGTCGTTTGGATTTTCTTTCAGCTTTTACATGCATTTTAGAGGATGTGGAACATTACGGTTTTAAATTTATTGGCGTTTTTATGACTCTGACTAAATAAAAAGCTTGAAACCATATCTTTGTTGGCATTATTTCATTGTTGTATGCATAAAGTACAGTGCAAAAATAATCAGATCACTGATCAGAAAGAAGTAAATCGTTGTACATCTGGTGGCCGTTTGACCAAATTTATTATTGTTGCCAGTGGCAGGTACTATGGGACACCAATGGCCTGAACAGCAAGGATGCATATACGCCATTTAGCATTAATATGGTGTGGTGAGTAATTTTTTTATTATAATGGACATCCTTAAGTACAAAATATTTGCACGTAGGCCTAAATATTAGAAAAGGGAGTTATTTTTAAGGTGATTATATTTTAAAGCCAAATCCCGAACCTGGTTAGGTACATTTTAGCTTAGCAGTTTTATATATCTATCGACTTATTTACTTCTCAAAAACCATAACGTCATAACTTAGAAACTTCATACCCGGTACTGTTTATTTGATTTGTTTGCTTCTTTTCTACGAAAGGATTAAAAAGTTACACAAAATATCAAGGAGAGCAAAGTACATGAGAAATTTGTAAAGCTTAAATACAATGCACATTTATGTCAGTTGCAAGTCGTCAGTCTTTCTAGATTTACTAACAACATATCTTATATTGTGTACCTATTATTGCCAACTGTGCATTCAAGACAATATTTCATATTATCTTTCAATAAATATGCAATCACGCTGTGGCTACGTTTACTTGTTTCCTTTCAAGCAAAAACTTTACGTATAATTTATAAAGCACCGATCCCAATTCATTTTAAATGAAAACGTACACCCAAACCAGGCACATAAGGAAATCTGGAACAAAAAATTAATTTATTTCACTTTGAGCTGTTTACAAGTAAACTTTTGTAAATGTTCATTTAAAATCGTCTGTTTTTCGGTTTTAAAAATATATGCTCAGTTTTGTGTTGTCCAAAGTTTTTGTTTAACTGCCGAAATTCGGTGTCAAGTTTTTCATGAAAACTTTTATCCAAACCTTGTTTAAAATTCATGTGATGTGCGCGAACAAAGTTTGTGTTCAATTTGATGATAAACCCAAGAGGCTGGTAATTTAGGAAAACAGCAGACTGGAAGATATCCTTAACTGAAATAGTTTTGCTAACGTATCTATCATCAGGGAGAACAATTTAGTACTATGTTTGTTCTATTTCATATATAAAACTAAATTTAACGAATAAAAAGTGCTAATTCAGTGACAAGTTCTAACAATTCTTTTATTGCTGTCTCTATATTATTTTGAACAGTATCTTTTGTTCGAAATATTTTAATAAGTGAAATCTTAATGGTTGTATTAAATAATTGATACTCTACTGAATATATGATCTATAAATTACTACTACCTAAGTGCTGTAAAAAATACAATTTATACTGTTTTTTGTGAAGCTCAGGTTTGCGACATATGCAGCCAAAACATGTATGCATGTAATGAATGTAATATGAGCTACAAATCAAGATCAGGAAAGAGAGCACATGTTAAATCAGTTCCCAGGGGAATTAGATTTCCTTGCAACCTGTGTGAAAAAACCTTTACAGAGGAGTGCCAATTAAAGGATCATGTTCGACGCCACCTGAGAGAACTCACTCACAAATGCGAGATTTGCCAAAAAATGTTTGCTTCGGTTCCTTGCCTTAATTCACATATTAGGGCAGTGCATAGTGAAAAGGAGTTCAAGTGCTCGTTTTGCAACAAACTGTTCTCAGCAAAATCTAATTTAAATCAACATATTAAAATCCATTCCAAAGTAAGACCTTTTAAGTGCTCGATGTGCGGAAAAGGATTCACTTACGCTAGCAATTTAAAACAACATGAAAGACTTCACATGCACGAACGACCGTTTAGCTGCTCATTTTGTAGAAAGACTTTTTCACAACGAGCGTATGCAAAAAAACATGAAAAAACTCATCTTGCTGCAAATTGGCATCCATGTATTTTATGTGATAAGAAGTACACCACATCCTGCAATTTGAGGAAACATCTGAAGACACATTCTAGCCAAAATATGCCGACCTTTGTTTGCATTTTTTGCAATAAAGCATACCGCTATAAAAACGCGTTATTTGATCATTACTGTTGGCACTTTGGAGAGAGAGCGTTCAACTGCGAATTATGCGAGAAAGATTTTATAAGTTTAAGTGCTAAACTCTCTCACATGAAACATTATCACATTCAAGAAAAGCCAAACAAGTGTACTGTTTGCGGAGCCAGTTTTGTTTCAAAATGTCAGCTTACAAACCATTCACGGACTCATATGGAAGCCCATCAAAAATGTCGACATTCTTGTATATTTTGTGAGAGAAAACTTGCAGTCAAAGAATCGTTAGATAAACATATTCTCGTCCACACTGGAGAAAAACCGCACTGCTGTAAACTTTGCGCAGCGGTGTTTACAACGTCAAGTCAAATGAGCGATCACATAAAAAGAAAGCATCTGATGGAAAAGCCATTTTCTTGTAACGTCTGTGAAAAAGGATTCGCTATAAAATCAGACCTGGTTTCTCACGAAAAACACAATCATAACAATCATAATCAAAATCGGCTTCGTTTATTCAGTTGCCTGTTTTGTAACAAAAAATTCTTTGAAAAGCCTCATCTGCTAATTCACATTCGTCGTCATACCGAAGAAAAGCCACACAGATGCATATTGTGTGGCAAAGATTTCTTTGATCTAATAAGAAAAAATACGCATATGAGTAGATATCATGCGTAGATAAAAACTGTACGAATATGTGTATCCAGTGTTGTAGCCAAGGATTTCGACAAGTATAAACTAGAATCTAAAATATTATCATAGTCGTAATGTACTGTAAATAGTAAATGTCAAGTTATTTTTAGTGAAAAAATAAATATTCACAATCAAAAATAGGTGCACGTTAAGTTGTTGTAAGGTTTTTTTGAATAGTGTTAAGTTTTGTGTACTAAAGACATTATAATCATGATTCATTTTCAAATGAAGTTTTAATGAAAGAAAGAAGATTAAAAAATGCCATTACTATAGTTATTTTAAAAATTACAATTAACAAATATTAAATCAAACTGAATCCATATTATGTCTAAGTGTAAAATGTATTTCTGTTACAAGCAAAACAGAATAAAAAATAAAAATATCTCATATCTTTGTACGTTTTAACTTTTGATTGTAATATAGTATAAAAATATGTTACGCTATGATATATAAATTAAGATTAAACTAAATAAACTTCAATTTATTTAAATAAACTAGCTAGTATTGTGTTTAAATATACTGGAATAAAATTTTATAATTGTACAGATTTCGACAAATTTTTAAAATATTAGTTTTTACTATTCACTTTAAAAATCTTCTATCGCGGTGAAATAATACATAAAGCGGTATCTTTATCTCAAATAACCATAGTGATACGTCATGAAAATCCTTGAAAAGTCATTATAAAACCGCTAATTTTTGTACAAACAAATTATAAATTGTTCTTAGATGCATTACTAAACTGCATTGTTATCATCTGCATCATGAACGCTATCAGAAGGCTGCCTTTAGTCGACTTTTCTTGTCAATCTGGGTGTCTCCATGGAGGCATTGGAGGGTTTTGGGTACCTGGAAGGTCCGGGATGTTTGGAGGATGACGCTGCTTTCACTAAATATTCATTATTAGTTATATGGGCAATGGTCGATGGAATGGAGACACCTTTAGAACAGCATCTTTTGATTATCGGTGCGTTACATCGTTGTTATATGATGATGGTGCTGTTTAGTTTGTCGTTTATTTTGGTCATGAATTGTTCTCGATGAATAAACGCAGTTATTGTTAACGACTTTGTATGCCAAGAAATTCATTGAAAGCCTGTCTAAAAATTAATGAATGAGAAATGAGACGATGACATGACGGAATATGAGTAGCAAAGGAAGTAGCAAAAAAGTAAACCGGATTAACCTTAGTTAAATATGAATTTACAGTGCATTCATCAACATGATATTACCAAGATAGTTGCATGCAATTGTTTTTAAAGGAATAGTGGACGTGGACGGATTCTCATATTTCACAATTTTCTACGTGCAGTCTTACAAAAATTTCATAAACAATAACTACTTATAGTTTTACCTGTTTTCCTTGATAATGCATTTTATTTTTACTTTTGTCAAACACTGAACAAAGATAAACGTATTTTAAAAAGGATAAATTTATTTTTAGCAAATATAATTAAATGTATTAAAGCTAGTTAGATGACAAAATAAGAAAACATTTGAAATATAATTAAATTAAACGGAAAAATTACTTTATAAAAAGGCATTTTTTAGATTTCCGTAAGTTGTTAATAGATTGATGAAGAACTTGATAGCAGAACTGATAAATGCCAAAGATAAACTCGGATATTATACTTAATGTACAGCATGTTTCATACTTTACTTTCCATATTTTTACAATACCAGCTCAGCATTTCCGCAAACTTTATTCAAAATAATCATTGTTGTATAAGTCTGACTGAATAACCTTAAGTTGATTTGTTGTAAAAAGGGACTAAATTCAATTTATAATACAATTTTGGAAAACTGAATACAAAATCTAGTAACCATAACCAATTGAATGCGCCTTTACTATATTTAATCTTGTTACCTAATTGCGAAATGATGTTTTAGTAAATTAGTCGAGTACTTTAGAAATACATGGCAGCAAAACTCTTTAAAATTATTACAAACTTGACAATTATTTAGCAAAATTGGTATCAATTAAGCCACAATCTAGCAATTACAATGCTTTTTAAATAAGTTCTTGAAAATGCGCTTTGAGCTCAATTTGATTCTTTTAATAACAGATTACCTCAATGTAAGGTTTTCACTATGCAAAAACTTAATGAAAAACCAACACGAGTCTATATATTTGTTGTTTTCCGTAACACATACATTGTTCTTGTTGTATGGAATCATTTAATTCACACATGGAAAGAACAAGAAAGTTTTGTAAAAAAACAGGTAAACAAACACATAGCATGGATGCCTAATGCAGAAATATGATTTATAATTACTTAAGTTGGTTATACTACCAAGCCCAATTATATTGTTTGTGGTGCTACCTTTCTTTTACTTTTTATTATTGTATGCTAAATATTTCATGCAATAACTAGAAAGAAAACGATGACCTTCATGAACACAACTACCAAAAATGCAAACGGTTTATTAAATGCAAAAACAGCTACATAGTTTTAAACGTACGTTTTCAATTTCAAATAAAAGTTCAGCCAGTAGTAAATATATGTTCATCTGCCGTCAAAATTCCACTGTACGAATTTTGGTATATCTGTCTACACAACATTTCATAGCTTATGATCGTTGACAGCACTAGTTATTATGTTATTTATTGTTTTATAAGGGCTTTTATCCTGACAATTATGTAATTATTTAATTATCTATTTATTTCATGTTCATAATTATATGCTAAAATATTCAGAGATTATGACGAAATGTGAGATGTGCGTATGTTGTAAGAATGTTGTTAAATAATAACTAAGCTATCTATTGAGAAAAAACGTACATACGAGAAATGTAACTATATGATCCCGTTACAAAGCATTAGGTTACCGGAGAAAGGAGGAATTTGGTAATAACCCAAATTCACCATCATAGCGTTTTTCATCATTTCACAACCTTTTATTTACTTTGCAGAATTCCAAAGAGTATTTTATTTGAATGGGTTATTATCAAATATTGAATGGCACACTGGCACTGATTTCGTACAGAATATACAACATGACATTGTGGAAATTCAGCATGTGGACGGTGTAAAGCTGAGAATATTGATGTACAGTATAGTGGTGAAACATATAACCAAATTTGGGCGACAAATGAGTTATCCATAAAATCAGCTCACTATACACTTATTAGCAAGCTGGTATTTTTCCTGAAGTCTTCTAAATTCAGGAAGAACAAATCATCTCTTTGGACCCACTTGGCTCCCACTCTGATACAAATGATATAATTAGCTTTAACTCATAAAAACGGCTAATCCCAGAATTTAAGCCTACCAAGCGTGGAAACTGCCCGGTGTAAATAACGGAAGTGGAATTTGTTGTGACAATTTTCGACAGTCGAGTTCAACACACGCATAAAGCGTTAAAAATAACTTCCAGGAACACTATAAATGGTTTGATCTGATGAAGTAAATCAGTCAAAATCAAAGTTGATAAAATATTTTGAAACAAATTTTGAATGAAAGTTTCTAGAGATGATTATTTACAATAGAATGTCCGAGACTCTAGCTGACGTTTACGGTCAAGATGCTTTTACAATGGGCTTCCTTGCTGGCTTTGATAAAATTGGAGTTGCACTGGGAACCCAGTAAATTGCATGCAGAGGTTTGATTTTAATTACTTATTATCTGAACGACACAAATTCAAACTCATGTCAAATCAAAACGTGTGGTCAGTGGTTCTTATGTCTGACATTATGGGATGGAACAGCTCCAGACTGCGGTCGAGCACCCCATGTTGTTTCAAATTCCTGGGGTCATAAAGAAATAATTTAAATAAAGATATTAGTAAATTTATGAACTCATTTTATGAAATCGTGCGATGTACTTATTAGTTAATTAATAACGTGTTGAAGTTGGTGATACTTTAATTATATGTACGCCAAAAACGTAATGTTTGTTAGTGGATGGCTCGGACGGTTACGTTGAAATCATAATAAAATCTAAAAGACTAACTAATTCTGCAAAAAAATAATTTTTAAAAGGCAGATGAGAAATCCTGAAAGTGGAAGTGACTATGCGCAAAAGCTCGTTTTGATTGAAATTCATTCAAACAGGTTATATCAATTTAATTATCAATTGGGTAATTTTTGGTTTCGAGAATGCAAAATTACTTTTTACATGCTTATGTACCGTAAAATTTAAATTCTCACCATTTCTACTGACCCATTTTAATTTAATTATGAATCGTTGGCAAACATTTGCCATTTATCTTATTGAATAAAAAACTCGAAAGTCACAAATCTATAAAACCTGTCGTAAGGAATAATTTCCATTTCTTTACTTTAGACTTTGCTAAGAACTTAAATATCGTTGGGTTTGGCTTGTATTAAACTTAAATAGGAAGCTGGCAGAAATCATTGCAGTTTATTGATGTATCTAATAACAATTTATAATTTGTTTGTACAAAAATTATAGGTTTTTTAATGACGTTTCAGTTATTAGCATGACGTATTACTAT
>JAQFYG010004005.1:0-11642 GCA_034694325.1 Entomobrya corticalis | reverse complement strand
TTCACAAATGAATGCTACGAGATTGTTATTATTTACATACTATGACAAATACTTTTAACCTTGTTTCTTAATTCTATCTAGATTTACTTGCCCATTTAAATACTTGTAGCTTTTGGAATTAAATTTCATATACAAAAAATTTCAACCAACGAATATTAATAAACGTGGATGATTCCGTCCGAGAAAATGCAAAAATCCCATTCGCTTTGATTACCGTTGGAATTATGGTTTTATAATTTTCACTGTAAGAAATTTTAACAGAATCTCTGTAAATCTCCAATAATTAGCTAAAGACCATCGGTTTTGACCAAACTCACAATTTGGGAGATTTTGGACTAATAAAATATTGCCGTTGAAACTTGAAATTGTCTATTACGCACTGCTAATTAAGCAAAAAAATCATTACCAATCATGTCCTGAACGATATTTTGCTACTAAAAGTACTGTGAAAATATAAATCAGTATTTAAAATAAATTAGTTTATGAAAATTGTTTCTTATTATTAAACCAACAACCCATACCATGTCAATTTTTAATCAGCTATATTTCATATTATTTAACCATTATTTTTAAATTCTCAAAATTACATCCGTTATTCTAATATCATATGTGTCAACGGTTATAGTATAAGCTTGATAGTAGCAGTAATTAAGCATTTATAATATTTCATTGTAGAATTTGTCAAAAAATTATTTTTATATAGAAAGAGATCGTCCTCCCAAAAAGCAATGAGGGTAAAAATAATGATAGCATCAAAACTATTTTACGTACACGCTTGTAAATTTGTAGGAGTAATAAGTACATTAATAAGCACATGTGTGCAAAAAATTAGACTTCTGTGTTAATTAGATCATATTTAAATCATGTCGGAAAGTTATGGTTTGTACGTTCCTGTTTTATAATCTCCATCTGAGAAATCCACTTGTCTACTTGTAAATGTGTTTATGTATATTTGTATGTGAGTACCGATCGAGAGGGCATGTCTGCTGACGCAATTTTAAGTAAAAGCATTTTTATTGTAAAAATAGTCAAAGTTTCGTCGACTGCGCTGTCGTTTTCAAAAGTAATCAGGTCATCGGAAAAAATGGAAAATTCTAAAACAAAGCAGCGCAGTCAAGAGTTTAGGTTTTAGTTAGTAGGAACTTGATTGCGTCAAGTTAGTAGTAGTGAGTTGTCGTATCGTATTGTACAATTAATTCGGTACGATAATTAAAAAAGTTAATTGTTCATTTAAAATTAATGTAAATAAAGATTATAGTTATTCGTTGTTGTAATTACTATAATTACCGTGTTGTTATCGGTTTAATTTATTTACTAGCCAAACGTCAGGCATTTTAATTGAACTTAAGGCATATTTGGCCATCGTGAACTGTGATTTAGCTAATGAAGCTTATAGTTAGGTGCTGTTATCCTGGCTATATTTTAATCTCCCAAACCCATTCAAAAATGACAAACGAATTAAGGAATTTATGTTGCAAGAGCGACAGTGACTGATGGTTGCGTCCTAGATATAATAAGTAGGTAAATATATATGTGAGTAGCGCCTTCGGAAGGAATGTGCTTACAAAGTAAATAGCTTGAGAGTGAGCTCTTGCTCTGAATATTAAATAAGAGTAAATGGATGAAATGATAAAAAGCATAAAGACGCTTTTTAAAAATAGGAAAAAGGTATTCTAGGTTCAAATGATATGCTTATTTCCACACATTGAAGTCAAAACTTCATTTTTGATTGCGATTAGTCGAATTGCATTGTATTAAGTGGCATTTTATTAAAACGGTCGATTTAAATAATTCATTAGTAGAATTTTAATTTGCTCTAAGTACCTCAAGCTTATTTTAGATGTCACGAGTTAGTAAACATGCAATCCATAATTTTTCGTTTTTTGTTTACAACTTATTGACATGCTACAACGAAAATATTTTTCATGTTTACGATATTGGCGTTTAAAATATTGGCTTTATATAATATTCTTGTGTCATTTAGGAATTTTAAATTTTAAATTTTTTAATACAACAATATTTTGCATAACAATTTGGCCTATCTTACACACTTTTTCCAGATCCATAAGTTGCTTGCTGTCATTTTGAGAACGTAATTTGTAAAACAAATTTTTAATTTGAAGAAAAATACTGAAATGAGATTCGTCCGGTAGAAGTTATTTTCCATCAGAATAGCAACTTCAAGATATTTGAAAGACACTATTTATGTACACAAGAGTGAGTACTATCTATTTAAATAATTATATCTTTGTCATACTGTAATTCACCGGAACAGCGGTCACCCAAAATCTATTCACTATCTCTGATAACACCTTGTAGATTTATAGTAATGCCTGTATGTCATTTTATGCATCCGTAAAATGGTGATACAACTTATTGTTTAAAGACTGTTCGGTGATCTTATAATTCTTAATAATTCATTTGCCAAACAAATGTCTTTCCGGCTTACAAATGCCGCCACGGTTGTTAGTACAACAATTGTATCACCATTTTATTAAGCACATATTTTTAGCTTCTAACTGGTGTATCAGCCAAACTCACAAAACGTTTTTGTGCTGGGTTGCGATGAGATAAATAAACATGGCTTTATTTACCAAAAAGTTTTTAAACATCAAGCTCAAAAATTGACGAAATGGTACAAATATTTTGAGTTCATAATTTTTCATCTAAAAATTATTCCTTATAGAAAATGTGTTTGCTTAGAGCTGTTTTACTATTTAAACCAATTTAAACCTGAAAATCACATAAATGGAAAATTTGGGAGAAATCATAGTTCCTTTTTGAAAAAATCCAAAATTCCCGAATTCACAACAGTTTCATCTTCTGTAATCTTTTATGCTCATCAACAATGTATGTGCCAAACATTTTACGAACGTTTTTAGGTATTAAGTTGTTAAATATTTCTGAGAACTGCCAGTTTGGTGAGGAAGTTAGAGCATTTCATCTCTAAACGCCGAGATATGGGGTTCGAAATTGCGCCAACAATACTTGAAGTTCTCGAAAAACCATCGAAATGTTTGTCTATTTGGTATAACGGTTATGATTGACGATAATTCCAATTCCCTTTAAAAGCACAAAATTTATTCATTCATTCAAAAAAAAGATTTAATGCAAATTTTTATTTAAAATTCGTGTGATATCATGCGCCAAAATAAGATGTACCTTCGGTACAAGTTTATGTATGTGCATAATTTGTACACTCTGATCAACAACATGGATGCACACAAGGCAATATGGGAATTAATAATTGTCCAGAACGCAAAGTGTAACAAATTGATTAAAATTCTTGTCACGACTTCAGCTGTGTTTCCAAAATCAATATGTTTCATCTGGGTGACGTTTCCCTCACCGCATTGTGACAGAAGCCAGTAAAATGGTACATGCGTGGGGATACATGTATGTATAAAGCAATGCAAGAAAAAAATAATTGTGATGTGAAAAAGTCTAGAAAAAAGTTGAAAAATGATTATTAGCAATTGTGGAAGAGATGGGGAGCCAGTTTCTTTCCGATGTGAATTTTCTTTGCATTGAATTCCAGCAACGACTGAATTGTTGAACAAACAAGCAACTTGGGATGTTCATTTCACGTTGCAAAAGTACATTGGCAGTCCACAATAAGCGGGACCAATCAGAAATATAAAATAAACTAATAGCATGTTATTGTTCCAAATTTTGCGAATATTGTAGATAGTTTTTAACAAAGTAGAAATATAAATACTACAAAAAGAAGCTGTATTTTGTGAATTTTGTAAAGTTTTTTATTATCTTTTTGTTTTAGATGCTTATCGTCATCGTCCCAAAACACGGGCAAAATTCCGTAGAAATCAGAGTTTTCGAAGACACAACGACAAAGCTGGCAAATATCCATTTCTCCAAATCAATAGCCTAAAACAGACTTTTATTTTCATTTCGCTGAACGAAATTAAAAGTAAAGGCGGAAAGCATAAGCTTTTGTTTTGTTCATTGGTGGGAATGAAATTCTTTAAAATGATGAAACTCTAAACTAGAAAGCTGAAGTGCAAATACATAAATGCACATACTTTGTGATGTACTACTTCCTGGTTGTTTTATAATTACACTAAAAAAACCGGGACAAAATTTTTTTACATTTTGATTGGCAGCTGTTCTTTTGTGGTATTAAGTACTATGAAATCGAAATGTTTATTATACATTTTTGCACAAAAGCTCAGTTCTAACAATCCTGTAAACATGTTTTTACCTAGATAAATGGTAATAGGTGTTTTCCGGGATGCCGTAATTATTAATTTGAAACTACACAGTCCAAAAACAAAAACTAGAAAAAGCAGATTGTCATAAACACTTGGATGCTACTGTTATGATTTAGAAACTGTTTACGTTGACCTTTAAAATATCATGACTTATTCTGGAAAGACAAACTAAAATAGTACCGACATAGACGTCGCAAATTAGTTTTTCATTGGTATTATTAAAATCGTCGCATTGTATTTAATTAATTTTTATAAAAAAGTTGCTTATAGCAATGCAGTTTATAATAAAACTCTTTGCCACACAAACTTTTTCGTTAGTTTTTTAAAGAGGTTAGATTTAAAAGCATTGTTTCCTTTTTAAATTGAGTTGAGGAAATGGACATATACAGTCTTTGTAGTTGCATATTTAAGCATGTAGACTTCTACGGAACTTTACCCGTAGTTTATGATCATGCAAAAAGGAGATTGAAACTGAAAGATTCTAAAAGATTTTACAAGATTCAAAAAATACAGTTCCCATTTGCGTTATTTATAATGATAGTTTGTGTGATTCAAACAATCTATGATTTTCCCGAAATTTGGAACGATAACTTTCTGTTGGTTTATTTTATGTTTTTTGTTGGCTCCGCAATCTCTGGCATACCACTGTATATTTGTATCGTCAAAAGAACACAAAAATGTGTTAACTTATTTAACGCATTAGTCGTTGATGGAAATCGGTACACAGAGAATGTAAATTGGGATAGCGCATACTCAAAATCTGGCCCTCCGTTTTTAAATGTCATCTGTAAACTTTTGGCAAGGTTTTTTCACCTTACAATTATTTTTTCATTGAATACATTTATAGTCCCTTGTATACCATCGATTGTCCCGTTTTACTGGCTTTTGTCACAATGCAGCATGCAAAACTTTAATCTTTTTGATATAAATGATTGGGGAAATGTAAGAAATATTGGGATCCGAATTTTCATTAGTTTTCTTCATTTCTTGTCATGGACTATTCTCACATCACACATGGGTTTGTGTGGATGCATGCTGTTGATCAAAGTACACCGGATATGTGAGTTTATGAATTTATACAAAAAGTAAGATTGTTTCCGTGATATTTTGCTATTTAATTAAAATCAAAGCCTTACACTTAAAGTCTTATTATTGAAGTAAATTTAGCATAATTTTTGAATTTTTAAAAAGAAAACTTGGATTTATTGAAAAACAGCATGTCAATAGAAATGTATCTGACAACTGGATTATGTTTCGTGAAATTCAAGTACTACTTGCAGAATATCGAAGCACGTATTCTGACTTCGTTATAAGTGGCCTGGCAATTGGAGCTATTTTAACAGAAACCTGCTGCATTTTCTTCCTAATTACAGTTTGTTCAACCGGAAATATATTAGAGCAACCGATAATCTTTTTTGGTTGTGCTATTGCAGTAGTTTATATAAGCAGCTTTGCTATGTACTTATATGGTGAACTAGGAAACGTTTATGTGTGCTCGATATACGTGAAAACGTCATTAAAATTTTGTGAAAAAACATTAAAGAATGTTCCGTGGTTTCGTAAATTTATCTGGTCGTGTCCTATTTTAAAAGTGTATTTAGGTAAAAGTCAGATAATAGAACCTTTGACGCCCCTAAACATGCAATTATTTATTATGGACAACACAGCAACTTTGCTTTTAATGTAGATATATTTTTATTGTTAATTACGCTTGATATATTTTCTAATCAAATAAATCGGGTAATACCGATGAAGATAAGTGACAGGATATATTGTGTTAACCCGGCTTTGCCGGGCATGCTTCCGGTGATCCCTATTTGAATGATGTATTGAACGGTTTATGCTGGAGATATGTTGTTAGGTCAAGGTAAAAAAATCATTGATTAATGTTTTCCTTTTAATTTACGTTCGATTGATATGTTACATGCTATATGTTGCATTGTTAAAAAATGTTGACCTTTGACCCCTGACCTCTAGGAGTTGACTGATGTTGCTGAAAATCAACAGGATTCTTTTTTGGTACTACTTGTATATGCATATCAAGCTTCATTAAAATTTCTCGTAGCATTCCTGAGATATCACATAGACAGTTTCAGAGGTGACCCCTGCCCTTTACCCCATGGGGGTATGCAATAGGTCAAAAATAATCATTGGTCATTATTTTCCTTGTCAATTGCGTGCGAATGATTTATCACATGCTATATGTTGCTATGTTAAAAAATGTTAACCTTTGACTTCTGACCCACTGGGGGTTGACCGATTTTGTTCAAAATCAATTACCCCGAAGTTATTTCATGGTACTGATTAGTCATGCATATTAAATTTAATTAAAATCGATTGAAGCGTTCTTGAGTTATCGTGCGGACAGACTGACGAAAGACGGACGGACAGATAGACATTTTTGCTCCCACCATGTATTATTGCCTTGCAATTTTAGCAAGGTATTAGGAATGGCTGTGTCGTCTGTCCGTCCGTCCATCTGTCCGTCTGTTCGCACGATAACTCAAGAACGGTTAAAGCTATTTAAAATTCATTCAAAAATGGCTTGCTAGAGGCTATAGGCATGACCCTATTGATTTTGAGCACTAACGGTCAACGGCAACCGTTAGAGACAGTTAGGGTTTCAAAATTTTTGCACAACGTTATATATGTAGCTTGTGGGGTATTATTCAAAAGGATTTTTTTAACTGAGTAACATGCAAAAGAAATTTTGAAACAATTCGTCAGCATTAAGCGGCAAATCGATTTTGAAACTTTCTTTTCGTCAGTTTTGCCATTAGATATAACATAACTTGTGGGGTACCATTCAAACGGAAATTTAATGCTGAGTAAAATGATAAACAAATTACCGTTATAACAGAAAAACAATTTCAAAACTCTGTTTTCTGTTTTGCCATATTTTACTTTTAAGTATAGCTTGTGGAGTGTCGTTTGCACATTGCAAATTTGAGGGAACTACATTAAATTAGTGCAAATTTATTCGCAAGGTCATTATATCCTGTTGTCTGGTTTATTATTATAAAGTAGAAGTACCTGTCACTTAATAAATACATAGTTTGATCACTTACTGATAACATGTTATCAAAATGATCAAATATTACAATATTTAATTGAATATAAAATATGTTGTCAGTATGCTAGTCTTAAATCTTTAAGATAATTTAATGCACTTATAAATTAAAAACGGCACTATCATCAACACAAGCAGCTAACTAATCAAATTATTATAAAAAAATCAAATATACATAGCATATCGCCTATTACCAAAATGTTATAAAAGTAGGCAGACAAGTAGTAAATGCAGTAGCCGTCAAGTTAATCAATATTGTCACAATAACGAAGGTGAACTTCGTCCGCAGCGTTTTAGATGTTTCAGTCAGAATGACTGACAGGCATGACCTAAATTAATATTTATTGTAAATATAAATAACATTTTCATTGTATATAATCATTATGGTATCCACATATAGTAAGTTACATATATATTACTAGATTTTTTGCATAGTTTTAAAAGTTAAGTGATTAAAATAGCTCAAATAATTAAATGGCAACTGATTGTGCATCGTTTTCAAGACAAGTAAATTTATCTGAATAAAAAAGAAATACAGTAAATTTTGATTACATCAATTATTTGCTATTGGCGAACATATACTTTATTCCAATACCTCAACTATTCTAGCTTAAATTTGAACATATGCATTTAAAATTTTATTATGGCTTTTAAAAGCGAAATTATTTTACACGTAGTTAAGATTTTCTGCTAACGGATGCCCAAGCACTATGGTTTTTGCATTATATCTCATGTTTCATTAAATTTCGAAACTGGGTAAGCAATACCTGAAGTTTTCGGAAAACAATCCAAATGTCCGTCAATTCGGTGTTTTCCCAATCAATGCTTTTCATCTGGGTAAAGTTTCCATTGTCGCATTGTGACAGAAGCCAGTAAAATAGTACATGCGTGGGGATACAGATGGATGGATACACAAAACGATGCAATTGTAATGTGAAAAAATCTGGGACAAAGTAGAAAAACGATTTTTAGTAATTGTGGAACAGGTTTGGAGCCCGCTGCCCCCAGATGGGAATTTTTTTCGTATCGAATTCCATCTAGGAGAGAATTGTTGAATAAACTGACTATTTGGGTCGTTCTATTAAAATTGCAAAGGAACATCGGCAGTCCCCAAGTAGCCGAGCCAATCAGGAAAATAGAATAAACTAAGAGCATGCTATCGTTTCAGATCATAGAAAAATTATAAATAGTGGGTACCACACAAACTAAAAATATAAATGCTACAAAAAAGAACTGTATTTTGCGGATTTGGACGAGCTTTTTGCTATCTTTTAGTTTTAGAAGCTTTTCCTTGTCATCCCAAGATACAGGTAAAATTCCATAGATCTGCATTTTTTAAAATGTTTCCGCAAAGTTGTTAAATATTCATGTCTTTACTTCAGCTGCCAAAGCAAGGTCTTTTATTTTTAGAAACTGAAAATAAATGCTGTTAGCAAACAATATTTTATGCAGCACTGTGTGGTGGGATTGAAATGCTTAAAAAACAATGAAACTATAAAAATATAAAATTGTTACTGAAACAAAAAATACTTAGACCTTGCGTTACACGTACTTTATCCTGGATTTATCTGATATGTATGCTGAAAAAGCCAGACAGCATTGCTTTTTATTATGATATGCAGTTTTTACAAGGTGGAATTAAGCAATTTTGAAATAACTGTACCTGTATTTTCATTTTACCAGTTAGTGACACCTTTGGTTCAGGTGTTTATAATAATGGGTGTTTTCCGGGTGGCCGTTATTACCAATAAAAAACATGGTCCTATAACAAACACTTGCCAATAAGCAGATTTACATAAACACTGTAAGGCAATTACTATGACTTGTATTTCACGCGGCTCAATTATCACTTCAACCAATATATTGTGATGCTAAAGTCGTTGCTTTGGTGGACCTTGAGAACATTCTTAAAAGTAAAAGTCTCAAATTTTTCTTAAAAGTAAAAAAATTAGTATTACATTACTGATGAAAAAGTTACAGTTTTATCTTTCCGACAAGGTTTTTTATTCATTTCCATGTATTTTAATAGCATTATATCAAAATATCAATTCAAATATTTTATTAGTAGAACCTCAAATTGCTCCAAATAACTTATACCAATTGCGGATGTTAAAAAATACTGAATACTACAAGAAAGAAATAAAACAAAAATTTGTAAATGCGAGGTTTCAATACTTATTTTTAAAATATTTCCAATTTCTTTTAAAAAATTAATTATAAACTTTCGTGTTCATTGGACAATTTTCAACCACAGTTAAGCAAATAAGCTAGCACTAAGGTCCTATAGACATGTTTAACTAATTATATGTTTTGCAAGCTTTTGGCAATGCGATGTGTGTTTGCTAAAGGTTCATGACCAAAAAAAGGGTTACAGGAGGTATTTACTGCAAAGCTCGAGATAGTTTAACACTTTTCTGCGAAAAATTCTGACAAACAAATCTCTTGTGGCTTTCATTAGTTTTCGTTAAAGTTGGTATTCAGAACAAATTGCAACATAAGAAAAAATTGAAACCTGCTAAGTTCCAAAGTACGCCAAGCTGAATGTATGTTTTCATAAGAGCTTTAAAAACTGCACTGTTTCTAAATTCTCCCCAAAATCTCCCATGTGCTGAGTTAAAGGTCACAAACATATATTTTTGCACGTGCGACCATTAAAGGTCACATTAAAAACGAGGTCATGAGACCTATACCATTGAACTTCGGTCATCGGCAACGCCCATACCTTATTTTTGATGTTTGGCTTCTAGAGGTCAAATTCGGTCACGGAGTTACGAGAGTTGGGTAAAAAACAGCGACACTGCTTTCGCCACCGGTTCCGGCGGTTGGAAACTCAACGCTGAGATCGACGGTTCCACCAACCGAGAGGCTCTTGTCGTCAAAGATGGTAACATCCTCCAAGTCACTGACCAAGACTGTCAAGGTGCTGCCTCCATCATCAACCTTTTTGTTGGACAAATCGCTGAAACTTCAGAAGGTCAATCTCTTGGCGCCCTGGGTCTGTGTCACAAAAATAATGCTATTTTGGATAACGGTGGCGGTGGTGTTTCATGTTACCCCTTTTTTCAGCGCTGGATGGGAGGTTTGGTATTTCTGGACAAGTGTGAAGCACGCTTGTCTAGTATATTTGTTATTACGGCTGCATGTTCACATGCTGAACACAGCCAGGAGTGCACCACCAGCACCACAACCCAAAAACCCACACTCTCTCTCTCAGTATTTTGGCTTGTTAAGGCAGATAATATTTTGTGTCCTCGTTCTCCTCTCTTGTAAATATTTAATTGTTTGTTTAAATAAAATGGAAAGTATTTTGTTTTAAAAAATTAATTAACCCTAGTCTACAAAAGGTTTATTTCACACCTCATCTGGCACTGATCCTCATCCTACCTGTTTTTGAGAAGCATTGAGATGCATTTGGGGATTTTGGGGGTTTTTAAAAGTTAGTGGACGTGACCTGGTCTCACAGAATACCTCGTTTTTTAACAGTCTGGATAAGCTGGTGTTACAGGGGAAGGTTTATCTGCTTTTGATGCCCTTTCTTTCTTGACCGTTGCTGGTGTCGCTGCCAGTTTAGGAATGAACAAGCCTTAAACCTAATGCAAGCCTAAATGGGGTTTAAAATGAAGAAGGCAAGCTAATAATAATGATCTTTGGTGCTATTTGTGTTTGAATTTTATGATTAGTTATAAATTTTAAGAAGAATTTGTATTAAAGATTTACGACAATAATAATTAAAAATTAAAGATTTAGAAGGAAAAATTTGCGAATAGTTTGCAAACCAAACGTTTCACGACCTGATATGTATATTTTATGCCAAACTCTCGAAACATACTTTTGTTAATACATGTTTGTCAATACAGTGGCTAAGGAAATTCATACAGTAACTTTTATTAAAATAATATTTTGCATTGAATAAAATCGATACAAATCGGTCTTTATTTGCCTACAAAACACAAAACAAACAATAATACCGTATTGTTAATACAGCTTTCAAAGAAAATGGTTTTCATTTTATGTAAGTGTAAGTAATAGTTTAAAGTTATTTTACTATTTTCACGATTTAAAGCATTAAAAACGTTCTAATAGTTTTTTGCTGCATAAAAATATTCCTTAAATGTTTACAATAATATAATTTTAAATAGCATGTTTATGATGACTTTCTTTTTTGTGTCCTTGTTGTTTGATTACGTGTCCCAGAACATTGACTAAATTTTTCCTGTTTTCAAGATTTTTTGTATTTTGAGGAAAGCTAGATTACCTTCATGATAACAGTAGACTAGGCTGAACAGAAAGCACCATTGCAGTAAGCATTTGTTGTGCTTTACTGATATGTACACCTTTGTTGT
>JAQFYG010004004.1:0-11643 GCA_034694325.1 Entomobrya corticalis | reverse complement strand
TTTTGTTCATCTTTTTTAGATTCGTATTTTATCACTAGTGGTGCCTACATAAAAAATAAATTACTCTTCCTTCTTGATAAAAACAGTTTACGAACAAGCCAAACTTATAGACCTAACGGCTACCAAATATACTTCTCTAGTATATGTAACCACATTTTAAGTGAAAGTAAAATTTTGTTTCCGAAGATTGAGAAACTTAGTGGGATGGAAGATGTGAATGGTTGTTGTGCTAAACTGACTTTTTTATACTGCTACTGTGAGTTGTACATCGTTCGTTCCTCTCCTAATAATGGAGACACCATGAATAAATTTGTGGTTTCCTAATCATTCTTGTTCGTCTTGTGGAAAGGGAGAAAGAGTGCTTTTGTGGTTGGATGAGTTTCTCATGGGCTGGGCTGATCTCTTGGCCTTGCCTTTTGGCGACAAAACGAAAACTTTGATAAAGTTGTCACTTCATTACTTAATGCTCACTTGTATCTTCATCATTGTCATCATCCCTTCCAGTTACATGGAAGCTATAGCTCAAGTCCTTTTAAAATCTATTGTATGCTTTATAGAATAATCAAACATTTCCTTCCATTTCCGCCTGTTTGTTTTCAAAGCAAGTCGTGAACATATGAGAATATGTATCCACACTATTTAAAGCAAGGGTTTATGACGGAAGCTGAACCAACCACTTTCTCCTCCGATTCCTACGTCAATGCCTTTCGGATATTGTTTTAAGTCTTAGAAAGAAAGTAAAGTAAATAAAATAAGATTGTATATGATGATGAGACTGTCTTCTCTTAATTTATGTAGACGCCACAAATTTCGTGTTAAATTTTGAATGCAAATATAAACTCATTCCAACTAAAAGCTAGAGAAACACGATTTGAGGACAAGAAGATTATCTAATGCAGGCAATAATTTAAGGTGAGTGGAATACAAAACCAAGTAATCTGATAGTTTATGATGAGTTACCATCAGCCAACCACTGCACCACCTACGCTGCAGAACTAGTGGATGTAGTGGTAGCCAACCGCATTCAAGAGATCATTTACAGCAAAAGCACTGTACACATACTCCTAATTTATCGGTGAAAGTGCTAAATGGGCTAGTGTGTCACGAGGTATTCGGTTTCAATTTACTTTTTCCATATCTACGTGATATACGCACCAATATTACGTTGCTCAAAGCTCGTCATATAATTAAGATGATTAACATTATTGAAGCAAGCTATTATACCAAAGTTTATGATTAAAGTTGGCCATTACAAATAATTCATATTCATCCAGTAGAAGCTGTATAAACCATTATGTATCTATACAAATTTAAATGTAAACCTTTCAAGGACACTGTTTGGAAGGTAAAGAAACAACGGTATAGTACAACACATGTAATAGCTTGTAAACAATTACAAAGGGAAAGGTCTGCGTTCGCTGCTAGAATCAAATAGAATGCCCGAAAAAATCACGTAAAATATCAACATTGCCCCGTTACGTGTACATTCTGTTCTCTTTTACTAAATATCAGTAAAAACATCATAGACGGTCAACGCTGATTTTTTTGGTATTGCCTTTCATTACTAAAAGTGATTTACTCTAGATGCTTATATTTTTTAAGTTAAATGGTCTAGTAAATACTGTTTTTAAAAGCATTTCACTATTCCATTCATTATTTTTAATATATTCTAAATCCGGATCTGAGAACAGTAGACGGAAGCGAACAAGCGTTTTTATTTTAAGCCTACGAATCCCGGAATAGCGGAGCGTACATAGTTTACTTGAAGGAAAAGCGATATTTTATACGAGATGTGCGTGATCAAAGTATTTATGCATGTATATTTTAGGCATTACAAACAACAACATGGATAATACGCGGAATAATTTTGGATGAGATGGGTGGTATTTTGTGGGAATTAATGAACTTGCATGAAAAATTAGTTGGAGTCTCATGGTAGCTCCCACTTCCATTTGTTTTTATGTCAGACTGCCAACTGAAAGTGAGCTTTAAGCACCAGAGCATATAGTATAAACAACTAGAAAGAAACAGACATTCATACAAATATAACAGAGCAGTATCAGGGTATGTTTATTTCTGTTGAAAATTCAACCAATTTTTAGTCCTTTTGCTGCGGAAATATTTTGTCATGTTATTTATAGAAAAGTTATATTAATTTCAATAAATGAATTTTCTAAGGCTTGCTGCAAATTTCAGTTTTAGTAAAATTGTAAAAGCCAAAAAGCCATTAGCTAAATAAGGAGTTTATGTAAAATGACAGAATAACTGCTGCGAAACTGTTCAATAAAATGCTTAAATGCTTCATTGGATTTTAATGTTCAAATATTTGTTTTTAGATCTAATTAACTTTCCTTTTATTTTCTGTTTTAGTTTTTGTATATCTACAATATTTACATAAATGTTCTTTCATATCACTGCTACCAACTTCTTTTCATATGCGCACCCTGAAATGTGGTGAGCAAACCAGCAAAAGACACACACATGCCAAAGGGATTCAGTTCCAGTAACCTCAGTAAGACCAGATGGATTGGCAACGGAAGATGTAGAGAGAACTAAAGAGACCAGACGCAAAGTAACCAACATAAAGCTACTTTACTCTTGTACAGTACTTACTACTATGCTTTACTCAAGTAGTACAGTGTGGCGGAGGGAGTGAATTTGTTTACGAGGGATGGATGATGATTTTGATTCGTGTTGTTGAAAAGTTGATCTCTTTATTTGTTCAGCTACGCATAAGAAACAGAAGTGTTTTCTAAATCATGTAGCTTTTGTTTTCACATGCATAAGTGAAGTGAAGTGGTATTGTTGGCTAGCATATAATGGAAATGACAGTTTGAACTATCTATTCATCCTGGTTTACAAAAAACTTTAAATTTTAAATTTTATAACCAAGCTATTTAACAATGTGAAGCTAAAAAACTTTAAATTTCCTTGGCCTGGTAAATTTTCTACATGGCCAAACGTAAGTAAGGGAGATTAGTTAATGATTTCACCATCAAACACAGCTTTAAAAAATAAAGCATTTAAAAAAATTTTCTTCTGCATTAATAGCTTTGTACTTGTACTTATTGTTAGATATACTCAAATTCAGCTTTATTTAAGTGTTAAATGATTCATGATTCCAAAATAAATATCAACTTACCCCAGTCAGACGCCCTTTGAGATACTAACTTTAAGATAGCAAGTTCAGCGTTTACTCCGTCCAATGCATGTAAATGCACAAAAGCCCACCTAAAGTAGAACCGTTGTTCCATTCCTTCATTTAAATGCAACGTTCACGTTGCTCCACTTCCTCGTATTATACGTGCGTGTGTTGTTGCAGAATATTTATGACCAGTTTAAAATAATAGTGAGTGGTGTGTAACAATAATCCTCATCGTACTTAATAATAATCATCATTCCAAGGTGCTGCTGGTGGCTATTTTCTACACAAACAGACGGTACAGCTTGCAGTCAAATATGAGTTGGTCGGACTTCCGTATAAAATAAATTTTTAACAGTATATGCATACCTGTTAAGTATGTTATAGATGAATATAGCTACCAGTTCCGTTTTACTGAAAAATAAATGAAATACGGTTATTTTAACAAATAATATATGATTTTATGAATATGGGCCAAATTTTTAACTACCTACCATATATGCTTAGGTATAAGGTATAATTACAAATATTTTGGGTTCCTTCTAGCTAATTCTGATCTGTTCAGCCAATGTGTCCAAGTCAAGTCAGACACATAGAACTTGATTTGATGAAAGTCAAAACCTGCAAGACTACCTTTTGCTTTTCTGCTCCACATAAGTACAAACGTATGTTTATAAAGTGAAAGGAAGTGTATAGTACGTGTACGCATGTAAATGGCATGATTCCGCATATATTTGCGAAAGAAATTACTTGGTATTTTTCCATTGCTTGAAAAGTGTAGCTAGGTGTATTTAGTGAGGCATTGTTTTAGGAAACGTCAACTGCCTCCACATAACACAAACACAATAATACTTGGAATATATATAAGTGAACAGACAAACAATTCATTTCTAAAACAAACTAAAAGGCTGGTTTTGATTAAGAGGATGTTCATTCGTTTGTCTAAAATACACCAGTCCATGATATGTGGCTTAAAATCAGAAACAGATGTAGGTTCTGATTAGTTCCAAATTACAAGCTGACCAATTTAAGCCATTCTTGGTAAACTGTGTTCATATTTCTCATATATTCTTGTTGAAAACCCTTGATGTAGTTATCTGAAACAAATAAATGAATAAATTCAGTCTCTCTGAAAATGTTCAATTCTACTGTTTATAAATGTACAATTGACAGTGTACTTGATTTGACTTCAGAAACCCTTTTTCTCCTCGCATGATAACAATGAATTTGCTTTACATATGTTCAAAATCCATCATTCTAATGTACAAAATAAGTACATTATATCAACACACATTATAAATAATTGTTTGCTATTATATAACAACTCTAACCTCTACAGCCAGCTCATTAAGCACTTTTGATTTTAGTCGTTTGTTTGTTACATGTTTCCAAGAAAAGAGCACAAAGAAAGTCTTTAGTAAAGTGGGGGGCTTAATGAGCAATGCAATTTTAATTTAAGATAACTAGCAAGAGTAACCTAAATCTTTTACCGTGGTGGTTCAAAATGTGGGCTAGGGGCATCTTAAACAATGCTTGTTTTTGCGTAATGAAATCTCAGCAGCAGTTCATGTTATCTTTCACTCTCCTCTTATGAACCAATAGGCATTCTTAAAAGTGAAAGCACCTTACACAAGACAAAGGATTGAACCATGCATTAATGCTTCGTTTGTACTCTTAATAAAAACACTACTCATTTTGCAGAGATATCCTTTTCATAGCACCACCACGAACAGCAACCACCTCAAGAATTTCCAGGAAGAAGTTGAAAACAAAAGAAGCTGCCACGACAGGTGCATCTCCAGGGGTCCACAAGAAAAAGAAGAAGATAGAAAGAAACATGAGAGCATCGACGATGATGAAAATGTTATAAGATCAAGCATTTTAACTTTCTATGGATTCCTGCCTTTACAAAACAAAAAAGACCAAGTTGTACATTAATGATGTACATACTTATACACATCATACACCATCAGAAATAATCATCATCACAATCAAATTCTTCTTCACACGCATATAAAAATAACGAAGAATGATGGCCAACGGGCTTTATATTAAATAATTCGTCTTGAAAGATTCTTTCCTGGAAAAGCTCACAACTTGGCTGACTTTCCTGGTTGTGTATAATATTATTAAGACCTTCTTCCTACAATAATTAATAGTTGAATTGAACAAGAGACCCCGTACTGATGGTGAATGAATATAGCAAGACACATCATAAAAAGGAAAGAAGAGCTTTCTACACTCAACACGTCAAGGAGTGTTTTCTTCTCCCATGATTGCTATAATACTTATATTACGCACTATAACGATGAGGGAAAGCTTTCTCTCTGTATCTGTGTGTTAAGGGAAGCGGACGACCAAAAAAGAATGAAAAAGGCGTCCATGTCTATACTTTCATACATTTTCTTAGTATTGCTCATTCATTTTTTAAGTGTGTGCTTGTGTTTTTCTTCCTTCCATTTTTGTGCCCTTTCTCTCTCACTCGTCTTCTTTCTGCTTGTCTTGTTCAGTCAGCAAAGGGTGTAGCCTTCTTAAAAGAAAATTAAGTCTTGTGTATAAAAAGCAACGAAATAAATGAAAGAAATAAACTTGGTTGTTGTTGGTTGGTACTGGTAGACAGGGAAAGAAGAGGAACAGTTTTTAAGTACTTTCCCTTCCGCCTCTCTGTTTTTCTTCTTGTCCTTCCCCCTCTCCGTTTTCCTTTTACTAAGTAAGTATTTGATATTAAGGTATGATAGGTAATATACGTTAATAATGCAATATAATCTTAATTGCTTTCTTCTACGCAAACAACGAGCACGGAGTGAGCGCGCGCAAACATACACGAGACTTAATGATGATGACGGTGTGGGATGTGATGAAAACGACTGTAGAATGCTCCGTAATAATCATAATTATCATCATTATAACTGCGATTATACTAGCTACTGAAAGGAAAAAAGAATAATTTTCTAAGCATTTATAAATGATCAAAGGATGCTTGCTGAATATCATCATCCCAAATCGAGGAAGAGAGAAAGGGAATGAGGGGAGCATTTCTTTTGAAAAATTACGAGACATAAAATATATCTTCTCTTCAAATGCTACCGGTACCAGTATAGTGTATGGTGGTAGCTGGAAAAGAGAATGGAAATTTGACATTTTTGAAATGTTGTCTACATATAAATGCACTTTATTGTCTGTAACAAATAAAAATGGATGCATAATATGAAAATGAAGCGTATACAAAATACTTGTAGTATTAATGTGAGCTTTTATCAGTCTCCTGTCAATTTTCTTATTTTTTTAAACTTTCAATAATAACAGATGCAAAAAACACCAACACAGTTCAAAGATCAATTCGAATTTCTTAGTCTTACATTACTACGTATGAAAATAGTCATAATGTAATTAAAATAATGCACTTGTATGTCTTTGTAATGAATTAAATGAGTTTCAACTCAATCATATTATTTCTATTAATAAAAACTGAAAATCCAATGGGCTAAAAAATTCAAAGCTGTTTTCTTGAAGCTTCAAATAATTTGGAATGACACTGATGATAAGGAGATCGATTCTTTAAAATTAAGAAGCTCTGTCCGACTTAATTACGTTCTGGGTTTAATGATCACCTGTGTGTGTGGTGATGTCGTTCACCGAGATAACATGAAGACATGCTATATACTTTATTGCTTTTTGCTATTTTACGTTTGAATCTTTCGTACATAAACTATATAATATTTCTTCTTTAATTACATAAAATCCAAGCTTTTTGCGTCACAGACTAAGAGGTAAAATGATAAGGAGCTTATTGTGTAATTGAATTAGCTATTATCTCGGTTGGTGAGGTAGCACACAGCTCAACTGACTGGAAGTCTTATAAGTACTGAATTGTATCTCGTTTGGATTATGAGAAAAAGAGGATTTCTTAAAGCTCTTGATCGATTTATTTTTTGATTAATACGGTTTCTTTTTTTGGTGGTGGTAAGGTGGCAGTGTGTTGTACATACACTTTGCAGTGGTAGTACTAACAAAAAATACCCTCTGTATTTTTTAGTTTTTCATCTATGGCATCACAGAAAGAAGTTCTGGCTTTGAAAGAAAAATAATCACCTGGATCCCTTCCTTGTGGCGAGAAGAAATATGATAATGTTAATGATGTGATCGTAAGATGCCCTATTTTGACCTACATTTATAGCACACTACGCTCAAAATCCTTCAATAAAATTGCTGCTCCTCTGCTCTTTGCTACTCCATTAAAACATTTGCAGAAGTAAGCAGAAAAGGCAATAAAGTTGTTACAGAGTAGCAAGGCCAGGGAAAATATTGATATAAGATGATTTGATGACAGCGAGGGAAAATACTAGAGTATCATCCTTGTTGGCTGCAGTATTCATCATTATATCACGTTGCAAAAATTCATTGTGTATTTTTGCGAAAAAAATCTATTCTATTACATATACGTGCCAACCGTGGAAAAGGCACATATAACACTTTTATCACGTGAATCAGAAGTAAATTGGAACTGGAGGTATAACAGTGGAAGAAGCAGAGGGGAGAAAGAAAAAAAGTATCCGCAAAGGTAGAAATAGAAAGTGTCTACGTGTATATGAAAGAGGAAAGAAAAAAGACAATTTCTGGAAATTATCTCCTTGTTCCAATAAATGAGAAGATATATAATGACAGGGAAAAGATTGGGGAAGGCGATTACTGCTGCCATTATATTTTTTGTTTTTCTCATCTCTACCTTCTGTTTTCTGACTTCTCTCCCTTCCCCTGACTTGTAGAATCAAACGGCAGAGATGTTAAAATAAGTAAAACGCGATATATATACATGTTTATATAGTGAAAGAGGTAAGAAGTCAAAGTAATATACTTTACGTGATAGCTTACTTTTTTCGCTTGATAGATCTTATGGGAGTAAAAATAAGAAAGAAAATGTTTCTCTTAAGATGCTTTCTCTCTCATATCCCCGTTTATGTAAGTTTTGGTATAATAATATTGACTGCAATAATAATCTCTCTCGGAGTACTTAAGTAAAATAGTAAGTAGCAGTAGCATCAACAACATGTACACCGCATCTCAAAAAAACACACTGCACTTTCGTAGTACCTTGTAGCAGTGGATAGTGTAGTTTATATCGAGAAGACTGGAGCATAAGAATAGAGAAGACAAGATTTTTTTTCGTTTCAGGTCGGATTTATTTTTTCTTTAAGAGTTATACGATGTCACATTTGGGACTTTTGGAAAGAAAAGGATACAGCGAATGGGTATAGAACTGGTAAATGAAGGTTTATTTCCTATGAAAGGATGAGGCGAACACGAACAAGTCGGTAGAAGATGACGGAGGAAAGGAAACACAGAAAAGTTATAAACGTGAAAGTGGTAATAGTAAGCGCTATTACCTACTTGATATGATGATATTACGTGGCCCCAATCGTCTCATCAACAGTAATTTCATTAGATTTGCCAGAACGACTATATAGTTTTCCACCGTCTCATCTTTCTCGGTCTAGTGTGTTATAAGAAGTCTGTTAAGAAGAAGCCTCTTGTCGTCCCCCGGCCAGTTTTCTGCAAGGAAATCCATAAACCTTTGCTATTGTTCGTTTCGGTACTTTTATTGCATGTAAACTTACCTTACTCCTTGGTCTTTGTGATCCCTTATTCTTCAGGCTAAGTAGGATTGTGCGATATGATCTATTTTCAACTATTTTGAGGACTATGCACCGCTGCAACCTTTTTATATATGAATATGTGTTACTGATATGTGTACCAACAAAATCAAAGGAAAAAAAACATTCTTGTATATATGCTACTGAACCGCCGTATATTTTACTTATTTTTCCTCTCAAGTAATTCCCGGTTCTCGACTATTACTTACTCCCGCTACCAAGAGGTATAAAAAGTGAGATGAAATGAAGAACAAAAGAAACCAAATTAAGTTTACAATATTAGCTGAGCCGCAACCTACCGTCTGCCGAGTCTACCAGCTGCGTATAGTAGTCAGTTTAGTAAAAATACAGCACTTTTAATGGAATCTCTACAAAGGCAAAGGGAAAGGCTTCGTGTACACTTATCAAAATTTTTGTAGATTTTCTTTGCAAAAAATAGTTTTCCTTTCACAAGATGCTGCAGCTTGCTAAGTGCAAACTGGGGTGGTAAAAAAGGGAAAGCTAACGAGGTATATTTTTAACATATCAACAGAGTAGACTGTAGAATACCCAAGTATAATTATATTATTCACGAGTAAAATAAAAGGAAAAAGAAAGAAAAATCAGGCCAAACGCGTTCCCTTTTCCCCTCTGTTCTGTACTTACTCGTTTATGGAATATTTAATGTCTCCAAAAATATTTTTTGCACAAGAGTTTTTTTAGTTTACTTTTCTCATCTTTATATTTTTTCTAGCTTTGATCGTGCCAAGAAAATGTATGATGTCCGAATAGAAATGGAGCCAGTAGTATGTTACCTTCTCCTCACAGCTAGTTTATTTGTGCTCTATCGTCCCATACATACCCTGCATTAATAGTTCTATATCAAACCAAAAAAAATGGAAAGAGAGAAAAAACGGCCAAGTAGCATAGTGGAGCATAAATATGCAGAGTACACAGTAAAAGTTTCCTCTTACACTGATGTGGATATAACGTACATTGTGTCTATTTACCTAAGTACATTCAACATTAACATTACATAAGTTTTGTATGTTACTTATTTTGCTGTTGTAATGGGGAGAGAAAAAAGAATGAGACATTTTTAGCACACGACATGTCTAAAAAAGCACGTATAATAAAGTAACCTACTGGCCCTTATTTACTTGTAGTGCTCCTACATCTTCTTTTTTGTGCACTCGGTCGCTTGATGCCTTGGTCTTCGTACTATATATTTTTTGTGTTTCGTCACTCACTACCACCACCACTATTTCTTTTGTGTGGACTCTTGTCCTATATCCTTACAAGCTATTTCAACGGGTTTTATGTATGGTTATGTACCGCTTCATAAAAGGAATATCGTGTAACAGGAGGAAAGTCTTGTAATCATACAATGCGCTTTCATCTTCATCTTCTTCCTTTTTTGTCAATAAAATTGCAGAGATTGCTGCACCAACAGCTGTCTCGGTGGTGTTGCGGGAAAAGAAAGAGTTATTGAGCTCAGCAGCAGCGTACAAGAATGAACTACTACTGGAGGTAGATTCACAAACTCACGTAGAGCAAGTTGAACCTCATCAAAAGCATGTACCATCTTACTCACGTACAAAAACGGCCGAAATGACGACCAACATCAAGAAAACTTCAATTTATGCACCACCAAGAAAACGAAAATAGATGTGAAGATGTGAAAGAAGAAACGTGCGGCAGTGAAAGTACAAAAGAGCACAAAGAAAATTTCAGTTTAGGCAATAATGCATTTAAATATATGACATAACCTAGTATACTACGCAGTACCTCACTTTTGTCTATTTTACTGCTTATCTCTATTTTTGCAAGTTAAATAAGGAATAAGGTTACTCGAAAGAAAAGAAAGACGACTGCGATGTCACATACTGAACATCATTCTTCCCACCTTGAACGCCTGTTCCACCACCGGGTCCCGGCATGTTCAGTGCTTTCCCTGTAGAAAACTGGAAAACTCTCTTTGGTGGTTATAACAATGCTAGTGATGTAAATGTAGACTTATAGAATGATCAGATTTAAAGTTGGCAGACAAGGTTACTTTTTAGATTTTACAGTAATAATAAGCATACTTCGTATAGCTGCTTCCACGAAATCGTACTGGGCCTACTTTCAGTTATAATGTTATTGTCATTGCCAGTTCGTACTTTTGTCCTATATTTTTCTCATCCACTGCATTCATACTGGAGAAGAAAGTAGACTGTCGGCAAGATACACTGACTGAACTGTCGTAAGAAGCCAAAATGTTATAAATACAACACTTCACATTCCATACATATTTATCTAGATTAACTACCATTCTTTGAGTAAAAAGGGGTGTAGGTCGTCTCCGTCATTGATAGGTATCACCATCATCCTTAGATTCCTTTATTGCTTATAGCTAATGGCTTTATAGTGAATCGTAGAAGCATAAGGTTCCTATTAAGTTAGAATAGAACTTATATTCGTATAAAGTTCCTGTTCACGGTTCATGTATTCTTTTTCTTCCAAGAGGAATGTTATTGTACCTCCTGTGTAGTTACCACAAGTAGAGAAGTACAATCATGAAGAACATGATGACGGTTTTTATATGAGCCTGTATATATTAGATATAAAGCAAGAATTCCTTCACACTACTGAGATCTGCTGTCTTTATATTTAGGCATATATATTTTCTCATCTAGCTTCTCCACTTCTCCACAACAAAACGAAGAAACAGAGACAGTGGAAAGAAAAGTTTCTGTTGCGATTGCGATACAATTATTATCAGGATCACTAGTCGCATTATTTGAGTCTTTCCTGTTTGCCTGTCAGGTCGTCAATCTGAATTCTGGTACATTTAATATAGCCGGTAATCGTACTTACACAGATCCAACC
>JAQFYG010004003.1:0-11645 GCA_034694325.1 Entomobrya corticalis | reverse complement strand
AAGTTTTAAAAGTAACTTTCAATTTATTGAACTTTGCTACGTATTTACTTCTTCTTCTTACGCACCTCCGTACTTTGCTATAATATTTTAGGGAAAAAAACGAAATATCCGTCGTCGTCATCAGTTGCATTTTAGTCCTTCAAACATTAAAACCAGCAAAAATATTAATTTTATGAGAATAACGCTCTTTGAAAAAAGGCAATCATTGTTTGTTAATATAGACCAATGTATAGTACTTGAAGTACTTCATAAAATCGTTTCATTTGATCCGATTAGTCTTTACTGTTTAAAGTAATTTACGTATTCAATACCATCTGTAAATTAAACATACCATAGCCATCTTGAAATTTCTATGAAAATTTGCATATGACGATGGTGGTTTCTTATGAATCTTTCTCTACCCACGCTTCATAAAATTAAGGTATTTCTGTACTTGTGGTATATTTTGGTGTTACCATCATAGTAGTGGAAACAAACCACATAGTTTTAAGAGAACTATGTAGATATATGTATTAATAATAATAAAAACGAGCAAGCGGAACTTGTGCCTCCTCACAATCGAGGAAAGAAAAAAGCTGTAAAAATACAAATAAAAAAGAAAACCGAGCTCTGTATATTTTCATTGTAGAGGTGGTCGGAAGAGGCAAGCACGTTTTTTGTTAGCATTTCCACCTGAATTGTTTAGCAGCAAGGAGCACATGAGGATATACGATGATGATAGCCAAGTAGAGTTTAGAATGATGACGGAAAAATTCTCAGAAGAAAACTGTATCCAGAACAATGTGTTGGTGTATATCCCAAAGAATAAGAGTCTACGTCAGTCGACAAAGTTTTTTATTTAAAAGATATATAAAAAAGTTTTAAGATGGAAAGGAAGTATATTGCAGCAATCACATACGGATGGAAGAAACAGAGAAAATGTATGAGGACAGGCAAATGCAAATTTTATAGCAAAAACGAAAAAGACAAAAGAAAGATGTAGGAACTACTGTTTTTACAAAACATATTCCTGCTTTTCCACTTGAAGTTAGAACTCGGAAGTTACATTTCTCGCGCACCTGAGACCGGCTTCTCTCTTGGTCTTGGGGAATATTTTGCTAGCAGATAGACAGTGGTGATGGTAATAAAATATTGGAGAATTTATGTCGATTTGATTACCGCTTCGTTTTGTTATACACATTTACATGTTGAGCTGTAAAGGAAAATATAACTTTTTAAGAATGGAAATTGCACATGTAGAAAAGAACATGTCGCTTTCCTCCTGGTAATTTGCTAACTTTTCTTAATTTAATTTTCCTCGACGACTGCTGCAGGCTCCAGAATAATCAGAGTCTGTATGAATATAAAATATGAATTTTGTGAAAGGAAAACGAACATAAGCAAGACGATTGACGAGAAAAACGGTAAAAGTTTTTTCTTGGAGTTTCAAAAAGAAGTGGAACAGCGCGTAGTTTATTAATGCAACAGCAGGAAAGAAATGTATATTTTGCTTTTTTATTCTTTTAGATGATTCAAAAGTTAATAGTAAATTAAGGAGCGATATGAATCAGGAACATTACCCTGTGATTACATATAAGGATATTTAAGTATTTGGTCAAACAATCATCTTCGGAAGAACATTTACATTATGAAAATGTATTTTTCCGAAAAAAAATGATTGATTGAAATTGAACGAGAAGGGACGATGTAATAGCGTTTGTTGTTCTAAAAGCCTTATTTCCACTTCCACCCTCATCCTTTACATGTGCTTCAAGTGAAGTTATTATATTTTCTCTGATGATGATGACAAGAGAAATTACATTACTTCAAAAATATGAACGACGATAATGATTTTTATTTCTTCTACGATGATTACTTGTTCCAATGAAATGGGGATTCATCAGCAGTCTGAAAGTAAAAGCTGTATCAGGTTATCTTGGTAATAACTTTGGTAACGTTGGTGGCCAAAAAAGCCCAGCCCAACTGGGCCACTACTAACTCACTTATAGTTTCCCTCGTTCTTTTCCAAACTCTCCCTGTGATGCAATTGGAATGGGAAATATTACCAGAGAGAAAAAAAAAGAAACATCATTCACATAACAAGATCATGTTTTATGAGGCCAAGTTCATTACTTCCCCCTTGGGATGATCGTTCCAAATGCACATTATTGCATTTACTGCTGTGTTGGCATTGACTGACACAATTTTCTCGTAACATTGTATCATCATCCCTTTTTATTGTTTTACTGATGCGACCGACTAAAAGTTGGGAGGAAGCATGAAGCATTGGAGTAAATGGCATTGTCATACTCATACTGTTGCGGAACAACCACTTTGACAATCGGTGACAATCATTGATGTTTTTGTCCAATTTCTTTAGTAGTAGTTGGTTACGAAAAGCTGGTTTTCCGGGCTTCATCCCAACAAAGCTATTTTGATTCTCAATTTTCCCTCTTCTCTTCTTCATCGTCATTTTCTTTTTCAATGTAAACATGCTTATATGAAAATAACTTAACAAGATCAGTTTGATACGGGAAGCAGAATTCATATCTAAGAGGGGAGAGGCTGCTGATCAAATTTGTAACGTTTACCCGGCTAATTTTACTGATTATATAATATATTGTTAGGTTATATTACTTGTTTGTCTGGGTACTCTCCTCGGTGGCCATTCATTTACCTTTGTTTGCTCCGAGTTTGTTGGACTTGCGTTAGTGAGCAGTGAGTTGCTTTTAGGCATTTATCCACAAACAGTGCAAATACATGTAATATGTGCCTAATATCAACTATCCTACATCATCATTCTAGCAATTCTCGCTCTTTTATTTGTTTTTGAAACTTGAAACATAAAGCAACCGGAGATGGTTTCTATTTACCGGATATTTTGTTGATTTTTGCAGTTTGCAATCAACATGGGTATGATAATATTGGCAACAGGGAAAATATTTTTGATGAGGATGACGGATTGCCAAAGGTACTTTGTACTTGTAAACATGAATCCCATTGTAATCAATCGTTGATCAGAAGTGATAGAATCGGAAAAACAATCTCGTTCTTGCGCAAACACTGTGTAATTGGAAACAACATTTTCCCGTGCAGCTACTGTTTTACTCCTCATTATATTCCAATGAAAACTAGTGCTTCCGAGAAGAGTGAATTTTTCCTGCCTTTTCATGCATATTTTTGCACAGAAATAATGAAAATTTCTTTACAAAGGAGATGAGCAATGAAAATGTGACTGCTTATTGTATGTTGAGTTCACAAGGACAGTATTTTGCCAATTACTACGGGCGTGTATACTTACAAAAAACGTAACTATTTTCATTCGACTCTGTCATGCGAATAAGCAAATATAATTGTGAATGCAGGATAATTACTAATAACTATATTACTCATTGTGCATGTTCTCCTTTCAAAATATATTTATCAATATAAGTAGGTATACATTGTTAACTTTATATTACATTGATTATGAACGTTTTGGATCTTTTGCATTATTGTTACAGATGTAAACAGTGAAGGAACTTCGGATGGAAATTCGGATCACAACTCTTCTGCCGATGAAGACTCCCAACTTCGGCTGAGACTGAAGCGAAAACTTCAGAGAAATAGAACTTCATTTACAAATGATCAGATTGAGGCACTCGAGAAAGGTAAACATACATTTCTTCATGCATGTAATATTCTAATTCACTGATTTTTGTGTTCTTTCTTATTTAATGCGTAAAAAATGGAAATTGCTACGCCCTATTCTTCATTGTTTAACAAGGTTACAATGAACCGTTGTAAAAAATAGTCATCGACAGGCACATACGATCAAAACATGTGCCTCTTTTACCTTTCCTATATTTTTTCGAACAAAAAATAAAGATTAGCTCTACCAATGTTCAGTCACTGTGTTATTTAATGTCTCTTTAAATGTGTACATAGTTGTGATAGCAATACATTTGTATAGCTCCTTGTCAGTTTATTTACCTTCGCTCGGTTTTAAGTGAACTCAAGTTTTTAACTAAAGTAAAAAGTGAAAAACATCAGTTGCTGCTTCCATTACATATTCGTTGTTTTTGTATAGAAAATGTTAATTTCCCGATATTTCAGTAAATACTAGGTTTAATTTAACACAATCATTTCATATGCCGATATGCCATTTTTACTACAACTAGCAACGTCTGTGTAAATAAATATGTTTTCAATTGAACGGGAGCGTTAGACTTCAGTGCGGTTTCTATATTTGTGCTGTTACATGTGAATTCGAAATCATCCTTTTTATACGTTTCCCCGATAAATATTTATTTTCTTGTCTGTTGTTTGTTTTTAGAATTTGAGAGAACTCACTACCCAGATGTATTTGCCAGAGAAAGACTCGCAGAGAAAATTGGACTGCCGGAAGCCAGAATTCAGGTATGAAGAATTATAATAGATACAGTAGAAACTAAAATATCATAATAATTTTCCATCTTGATGTTTAGATGACGACGGTGCGGTTGTGTGGTGGTAATATTTACAACTTTATATGCGTTCTCCCTCGCGGTTTTTCACTTTTCATTCCTTCTACTCTTTTCCCATGCAATTCGTTTTCCAGCAGCGAAAAGATTGTCGTTATTATGATAGTAGGTCTACGTATATAATAATATTCAAGTTTTGTTAATGGACTCGAAGCTGAGTTATGTAGTGCTGCATTCATTAAGGGGTTAGCTTTCTCTTTTGATGGTTGGTAGATAAATAGCAAATATTATTATGCGGTTATTACAAGTGTACAGATTCACACATTTCTACCGTCGTCAACAACAACAAACAGTCAAACACTCTGCTGCGTGCATAAACATTTTCTTCCCATTTCTCTTGTTAAACCCACTCTTAAAATTCCGCTGACTGTAAGCGAAGCTGGAAAAGTATTCGCTACGAGCTTTTATGTGTCATAAGTATTTACACAATAACAGCAGCATAACATCAAGTGACGCCATAAAGCATACACTTGCACATAATATGCTGTTGTATCTATGTATATTATTATGTCATATCATGATGACTTTATATTAAGAAAACCCAATTCAAATCCCTTAAACTTTCTGTTGACAGGATAACGTAGGGCTTCATCTGTCAGTTGCGTATGATTTGCAACAGTTCATTAAGTATAACATAAATTTTTCAAAAAGATCTATGTTGTAAAGATGTCTATGTTACTGAACTGAATAAGTTTAAGTAGGTTATTTTATTTATATACTTACAATAAGTTCTCATCCTTGTGTTGGTTGACCATTTATTTGTCAATTTTATGATAAAGATACATTGTTAGTATTATGTATTTAAAAATGAGTGCAAAACTAAGAATGAAGATGATATAAATGAGAAATTTATGCATGTAAACAGCCAGACTACTAAATAATTAATTAAATGTTAAATAACGATGCATTGTTCAAAGTTTTCAAAAAAAATTCTCTTGTTTTCACAGGTTTGGTTTTCCAACCGTCGGGCAAAATGGCGCCGCGAGGAAAAATTGCGAAATCAACGACGAGGTGGCGGAGGAGGGGGTAGTGGTGGCGGAAGCAGTGGAGGAGGTGGAACCAATGATAACACCGTATCCCCTCCACCTGCCACTGCCACCTCGACTCGTCCATTGCTAAACTCCGGTTTTAACTCGATGTACGCCTCCTTACCACAACCAATCGCATCCATGCCAGATTCCTACAGGTAAATAAATAAATATTAAAAAGACGAGATCCCCTCAGGATCCGAACACAGTACACAAAAAAGCATGTCTACCAACTCCTTTATCTGTAGAGAAGTCTTTCTTTTGTTCCGTTCCTTGTTTCGTCAACCCCTTCCCATTCGGCAACCTCATAAAGCTACTACTTATTTCAGTAAAGCAAGAAGCAAAGAAAAACCGCCCCATTGTATTCTGTATTTTAAAAAACCCAATCCTTCTCACCCATTCATTCATATTATCATTTTCTTGGCTCGGCGCTGTTGCAACAAAGTATACATTTACATCTGCTTCTTATGTAATACCCTTGGCTGCTGGCATTTATCAGCACTTTTTATTTCCTTATTTATCTCATATCTCATCACTATTTCTGGCACGCTCAGGTCGCTTTTCTTGTTGTCGTACACAAATATAATACATATATCCAACAGCACATAATAGTTGATAATATAAGTAAATAAGGTAAAAAAAGATTTTTGTAGAGGACTACAAACGTATTGCTCTCTCAGAACATCATAATGATCGTTTTTGGGACGGTGAAGTTTCGTCCGTGTGCGTGTATGAAAATGTTGTCCATTATTTAGACGGATATTTCAACAATATTGACAATGTTGAGCCAGCAGCAAAGTTTCGGCACATACTGTGTGTGCCTTTATACCTGTTTCATATTGAATCCGAGAACCGACGCATTGCAAAGAAAGACAACGTATTCCAATTCTAAAGAGCATGCCGACCTTCATTCATTCGGATTCCATTGAACATGAATTATCACACAATGTATACATTTGATAGAACAGTATAGGTATGGTAACCGTTTTAGATTTTCTATTGTATCCATTGATTTGTTACATACAACTTTGTACTTTATTCGGTACACAATAAATAGATACACGCACGTCGACGGTATTAATAGAGTAAGTCTATTAAGATCAGATACAAAGACGCATTACAATAAAAGGGTGAAATGGGTGAACAAGAAGAGAAGAATCTGAATGAACTCGGTAAAGTAAAGGAATAAAAGACAGAGAAAAAGAGGGTTTAAAAAGCCGTTTTATTTGTTCTATCTTGTGCATTATCATTTGTGGATGCCGCAAAAAGATGGATAGCAGCCAAGGGAGTCCTTTTTCAGAGGGAATAAGAATTAGAAGGAAACTCTGTTGGTGCTAAACCACTACAAATTCACTATTCACAACTACTTGTCTGAATCCGATTCATGCATATTTTCAAAATATTCTTTTCTCCATTAGGAAGCATCTTCATTACGAGAGATGATGATCCCAATTTCCATCCCATAATAATGATATATAGATCATCTAAATGATAATATGCACTAGGAGAGAGCACATACTTGAATGGAAACGTGCTCACGTTGGCAAACAGAGGAAATGGGGAAACGGAATACACAAAAGTAGTAAAAATGTTTGTGATCATGTTGCTGCTGATGATGATAATAATAATGACGGTGGTCGAGAAAAAGGGTTTATTTTATTTTATACTCTTTACTTTTTAGTTTGTAAAGAAGCTGCATAAAATTCATTAAAGCACCCAAAGTGCAATAACAACAACAAAAAGGCGACTGCCAGCAACTGAATGAATAGCCATCATCGTACTCTGTTGCTGTTGCTGATGATGATCCCGTACATAAAGGGGTATGAAAAGAGAACAGCAACGAAGTCAGCAGCAGTAGACCAACTCATCCTCACAGAATTTTGCTATGTTTGAGGGTGTTGGTGGGCGTAATCCTCATTCCTTTTCTCGTATCAAATTATTATTAGATTGGGTCTAAATCATCTCTAAGCCACTGCCTTCTTTTCTTTTTGTTCATTTTAACACACAATCAACCGTCCTAACAAACATGCCAGGCTTTGACTAGGTCTATTTTAACTATTTATTTTGTAATCTTGGCGTGATCATGATGATGATATGATCATCAAGGAAATGTGAATGGAGGCAGGCATATGTCATGATAATGTGTTCATCATTTCATAATCATTATGACCGTGCGATGCATACATCGGCGTTGATAATAATAATAAAGTGATAATGTATTATATGCAGTTGTACTTGCAGTAATGCTTTTGCAAAATAAGTAATACGCTTGTAATTGTGCTCAGTCGTTAGCATACATTCTGCCGAGATTTTATCTTTTTATCTATTTCTTTTAATGTTTTTAACAACAAACATTTTTGATTTTGAGAAAAGTCAATTTCTGTCTTTCAATAGTTCCATGACAGGAAGTCTAAGCAGCATGGGAAGCAGTTGCTTGCAACAACGGGAGGCAACTCATCCGGCGGCCAGTTATTCCTATATGTTTGGAGCAGACCCGCTGACATCTCTTGGATCATACGGAAGTAGGGCACCACACTGTGGATCTGGTCAAGGTTCAGTGTCCAGTGGGGTAAACTCACATGCTTCATATGGAGCCAATACTCCGTCATCACATGGAGGCGCCGCAAGCCAGTACCATGGTAAGTAATTGATTTAAAGAGCCTGGAGTCGTATTGATGTTGGCTGTGCCAATGTCAAGACTTTATGACAAGATTTGTACTAAACATAGCTATTAAAGATTTGTATGCAGTTTGGAAAAAAGTCACCCTTGCATATGCATACAATGTTTCACTGTGTATCCGTTTTCATACGCGTAAATACACAATGAACTGGTGCCAGTACAATATATTGTTTTATATGTTCTTTAACTGATTCTTTTTTCTCTTTCGTTAATTGCAGGAGTGATATCGGCTGGAGTATCAGTCCCAGTTCAGATTCCTAGCCACGGGCCAGATTTAGCGTCCAACTATTGGCCTCATCGGCTCCAATGACAAACGTACCACTAGATCAAGCGACGAGACTATAACCACAACAGCATCAACAATAACAACTGTAACAACTTCCGTAAGAAATGAAAAGAAATCCCTTTTTCTTTGCAGAAAAAACATACTGTTGTACCATTTCCGATTACAGTTTTTGTCCGTTTTGAGCAATCAAAAAGTAACCAAGAAAGAGAACAAAAACGTTGAGTTGTTGCCGTCGTTCCTACTCATATTAGGTTATTACATATTTCATACTTGTCCGGTTGTTATAGTAGTAAATATATTACTTACGTAAGTATTATTATAATAGATAGATTCTCCAAGTCTCATGTACATAAATATGGATAATATATTAATATGAGTGTATACAATCCTCTAATATATTACATAACTGCGTATAAATATTATATTCCTATCAATAGAAATGAACATATTTATTTACAACAAAAGCATCATATATGGCACAACAGAGAACAAATAACTTTTAAGTTTTAAAGAATGTATCCTAAAACAGTCGAGGTTGAGCGGGGAAGTAATAGGAACAAATAGCAGAAATATTATGATTAATAGATGCATATAAAATATTTATACATTTACTTCTACAATATATATATGGCCGTAATCTTTTCTTATCTTTATATGAATTTGCAACTAAAAGGCAAACAGCAAAAAATCTAAGAATTTAAAAAACCATTGCATCCTACTAAACGTTTGACAAAATTCATATTAACGATAAGCATCATCATTGTACCCGTGTCCCAACCGATTGAAGTAAGTGTAGATGTTTTATCCCAAAAGATGTGAACCAAAGCAAAATGAAAAAAGTATACTTTTATTCTTCGTTTTAATATAATTTTAAATGCATTTCAATTGCTAGTTTAATGTACAATACTTACATCCAATATTGTCATGAGTTTCAAGTATTTAACTAAGATTTCATACTACCAATAGTAAATATACAGTATTGAGCAATTAGATTATTTAGTAAAACTGTGAGAGAGCTGAGCACTGCAATACAAAAAAGAAAAATAACAATTAATTGCGATTTAAACAATATAGTAACGTTTTGTGTCTACAAAACAGTTAAAATATGAATTCTTACAATCAGCTGAGGCTTGTCGTTTATTATTAATGTTATATAGGACTTATAAGTAATTGTTTAGTTTACTGTCATTAATAAACGTAGTGTCAACGTCCATTGAGTCATATAGAAGATTACATTTTGTCTTATCTACGGCGTTTCAAAACATTTTTCAATTCTAAACAATAATTTGAATCGGTCTATTAAGTATCGAGTTAAAATAAATCAAAGGCATTTGCCAAACACCATCATAATCCAATGAAAATGAAAATCTAGATGAAAATCTCTCAAATTATTTGCTTTTTTTAAATTTTTGTTATTAAATCACACCAATAATAAAGAATAAGTTTTAAAAATCCTGAAATAAATACCTGTATGTAACTATCATGATTTAATGAAATGTCATAATAATACTCTAGAACTCCGAGGAAATTCATATATAACTAACATACTAACGTTTACATGTTTATTCTATGAACTATCATTATTACTAATTCTATGAAGAAGTCCTAGAATGATAAGATTAATCCCCCTTTCTGCGAAGTGTGGAGTGGAGTCACAGGGTCAAATACAGTTATTTAAATACTAGAAAATTAAGGGTAAAAGTCAGTAGCATTGAATAATATAAGCTAACAATAAATCATATTTTTAGATGAGTAAAGCGTAAAATTCCATTAGGCAAGGCACATCATAAAATAATTATGTAAGACATCTATGCTATGAGTACATACATATTCCCATTTATTCCATATTAAAACGAACAAATCTCGGTAATGCCATCTTTTCTTTATTAATTTAAATGCCAGTTGAAATTCAAGGTAACAGCAATTTAGGTCAAAATTTAGTAATTAAGGCGGAAACCAGATTTCCTACCTTAACCATAATATTCTTCTTAACTTTTTGTATACATGGCAGTTAATTTGCTCTGGATAATAATATATTTTTATGTTGCAGTATTAGTTTGCTGTTTTACGTGATGTGCTCAGAACGCATAAATTTATCATCCCAATAGATAAGTATTAATAAAGTGCATTTTGTTTCGGGGCAACATGATACAGTGTATTCGTGATATATACAATGTAAATTTTACACTTTTGAAGATCAGCTTTTAAGAACTAAATTCATCGTTAATAGAGTGACAACACTTACAACAATATTTACCTACACACATAACATTTATCTCAGTTATGCTTTATCAATGGATGTGCTCATAATGATTCCAACGGAACTGGATGAAAAATTGTTGTGGGTGGGCTGACTGGCATTTTGCATTTGTTGTGTGCCCGTGGTATTAACTCACATTCCAAATATTCCAAAATACGAAATGATTGTACAAAAACGGTTGGTTACGTAACCATGATAACCTGTTTCCTCTTCTCCGTGACAAAGTACTCGGTACATGTGTGCAGTAGCTCCCATTATATATGTTATGTATTTCATACTCACACATACAGGGCAGCATTAGCATTAAATTCTATTCTGTAGATAAGATACTTTAGCAATTACTGCTTTTAATTCTCATTGTCATGATTAAAATTATTGATTAATAATTCAAATTGTAATGTTTTAAATGCAATGTGAATATTTATTGTATAGTTTATTATTATATTAATAAATTTAGTGTATAAAACGTAAGGTCTGTATAAGAAAACATTAATACTAATAACAACAAAACGATGCATGTACTTTAATATATATTTCGGAATTGTATCATTAACGTGGTACAATAAATAAGGTATCTTTTAAGACGAAAAAATCGTTATCAGTGTGGTATTAATGTATTTAAAATAATTACAACAAATTGTAGGTGTTTAGACTAAGAAATGTGAGTAATGAAAGATCATCACAATGTAAATGGATCTGCTAAAACTACATTCATGAAATCATTATAAAATGTATTCTATATACAGGAAATACCTAAATAATTATCCAATTATGTCATTATTATTCAACCCACTGCTGTAATATTATCTCATATGTAACTATTTAATTAATTATGTAGTTCCATACACCAACTATACGATACTTAAGTAGTTTAACTTTTCTTTTCCCAAATTGAACAGAATGAGTATTC
>JAQFYG010004002.1:0-11645 GCA_034694325.1 Entomobrya corticalis | reverse complement strand
CAACCAACCACCAACTACTAACAACACACACACAGAACAGAGGAGAACATAGAACAGCCAATATATATCTATTTTTTTCTTCTCTCCACTTCATTTCCACCAAGTTTATTCATGACAAGGCAGAAGAACTAGAAGAAGAGTATAGTACCCCATCATCCATCACTAACATCTTCAAACACTTTTCTCCTCTCCAAACAAAACCTGTCCTCCTCTCTCTCTTTCTCCAGATAATATACAAGCAAACATGGCTCTTTTACACAAGGATATTAGATATGTCACTACACACTAATGTGATACTTTCTACCAGTTATAAAATCTACATACACTGTATATACATTACATCTTTAGAGATGATCATCATTATGATCATCTTCGTCTCATCTCATCTCTGTGTGTGTATTCTCTAGTATTTGATCTGATCTCTCTCTCTATCTCTTCCTATTTCTTTATCTTTTTTTTTGCTCACTTTTTCATCCTTCCTTTCCAGCTGAAAAAAGGAATTATATTTTGACAAAGCTACTTGTTTCGTCTTTTTCATCTCTCTCTCTCTCTGTCTGAGTGTATATGTATCCCCAGGCAAATCAAGCGTGACGAATCCATCATTTTCAAATTACATCAATGATCCAATTCATAATTCATGGAGGCATGATGAAGCATGAGAGTGGAGGAGTATTTGTTGAGCAATAGAGAACACTCTTTTACATGCATACATTTCTCTCACATTGCCCCATGCCATCAAAAAAACACTCTATGGATGTATAAAATGCCTATGCATTTTTAGTATGTTTATTTTTTGGTTGGATTGGTGCCATGTCTCACTGCAAAAATGAGTCTTTCCTCCTGAAAGGAACCTTAACAAATAGGGAACGAATTGCTTCATGCATTGTTTATTAAAAAGCTATTTTCCTCTCTGACTTTCCCCCACAGACAACCAAAAAAAATACTACTGCAATAATAACCTATATAACTTGGAGAGCCGAAAAAAAAAGAACAATGGCAATATATTCTGATTGCTTTCTTTGTTTTATTTTTTTCCTTTTCTTTCTTTCTCATTTTCTCTCTCCGTCTCTTTAATTTTCTTATTTTTTTCTCTGTCGCATCAAGATGTCATAGTGTGGCACGTGTGCAGAAACAAGACAAACAAGAAGGTATACAAGATGATGTATAAAAAATACTCTGCAGAAAGAAAAAGATAGTCGGCAGCGAAAAAAACATGATAATAATGTTCACTTTTCTCTTGTCTTGTCATCTTCTTACCTCTTCGTTTTTTTCTGCAACGTCACACTGATGATGAGGATGCCACAGTTTGTTTGATATTCTGTCGAGGAGATGATGTGACTTCGTTATGGCGAGTAATTTTGATTCTAGCTTTTTCTTGGGGTTTTTTTTCGTCGACTTCAGAAAAAAACAATATGATGATGATGATGATGAAGATGATCTTCATCATATTATATGGGATACCTCCTTCTCTGCGGTTATTTTTCTTTCTGGTTGATTCAGAGCACAAGTTCGTTTACCTTTTTAGCTTTTCTGTTTATACTACCTACTTATTGTGCATCTTGCCAAAAAAGTAGTTTTGTATTCTTTCTTCATACACTCGTAACAAAGTTTATTTAATTTTTTGTTTTGACTAATTTATTTTTCTGCAGAGAACATTTGCAGATGGCAACATGTCATTTTATTTCTCACCATAATATTCCCTCTTGATCCAACATTTCCATATGATTTCATTATAATATTTAGTTATTAAATTTTGAAAGTGAAAAACGTGTCACAAAGTTTTGCCTTTCTGCACATTATACTTTATTTTTTGCACTGTTCTATATTGTTATATTTGTCTATAAACTTGTTTGTTTTTTGGCCTCGACATCAATCCTTTATTAAATAATATTTCCAAGGAAATAGTCTGCTAACGACAAAACATCCTGCTAACTTTATTTGCTTTTTATGTGTGCAAATTATGCTTTTTTTCTAGATAAAAATCAACATTCCTGACATGCATGCTTGCAAGAAACGTATCAACAATACTTTCTCGCATTTCATATTAAAAAAAATATTAATGATGATATGAAAAAGTTTGTTTGTCATTTGTTTATTTATTTATTTATTTTAATATTTCTTTCCAGAATATACACGTGTCGTTCCTTCGCACTGTCCCTCCATACTCGCATCAAGCCGACGTCTGGGTGGAAATTCTCAAGCATTTCCACTACGAAAAAGTGATATTTCTTCATTCTTCCGATACAGATGGACGATCCGTCCTTGGTCGCTTCCAGACAAATGCGCAGAATCTGGAAGATGATATTGAAATCAAGGTAGAGTTTTTCATGCCAACTTTTATTACATTATTACACACTTACTGCACATTATTTTATACCTTTCCAACATTTCTTTACCAATAATTTTATTTATGAAATATATATACAAACATTGTATAACAAGAAGAAAGTAAAAACCAACAAAGAAGAGAGAGAGAGAGAAAGACGTATGACATGTCAGTCCAGAAGGGACAAAAAATTACGTGACTTTCTAACTAATTAAAGTAAAAGTAGACGAGATTTATTTTACCTACTTATTTTGTTTGCTCAACATCACATTGTCCTTCTTTCTCCTACTTTCTCATTCTTCTTGTCATTTTTCTCTCTCCTTTTTTTCTATATAATCTCCTACACAAATATATACAATGTATGTGATGCTGTTATATGTTTATATCTATTTTCCTACAGATTGAGTTGGTGGTAGAGCTAGAGCCTGGAGCAGATAACTACGCTAAGAAGTTAGAAGAGCTCAAAAATGCACAGGCGAGGGTCTACCTACTTTACGCAAGGTAAAAACACACACAGCACACACTACAAACACATTACATTATTAAATTCCGAATAATAATATTTTCTCCTTATCATCTCTTTTCTACATTATGTATATAACCACAACAAGCTCTTTTTTCTAAGGAGAACTGGTATTAAACATGTTAATATATTGGTGAAAAATCCATGGAAAAAACGATACATGTTTTTGCTAATATGATATTAACCTGAAAGAGAAAATAGGAATTGGAAATGATTTGATAATAAATATATATGGATATTACGTAGGTTATTTTATATATTTTGCAAATTTTTTTGCTGGTACATGTATCTATGATAACGAAACTAAAATAGATTAAAATTTCTCAAACGGTGCTATTGCTAGAACATAATAAAAATTTTCAGACACATTTTGTTTCGCAACTGTGTAAATCTTATTCCAAAAGCTACGAAAAGTTAACTGTCAAAATAACGTAGCAAAAATAGTTCGGAGATGTACTTTGACCCTATTGTTTCAGAACTTGCGTTCTGATTTTTTTCTTTTTCAAGTTGTCATTGAAGATGAAAGACAAATTCACAATTATAAACCTGAGCACAAAACCAAGTCTTTCTATAACGGCTACAAATGACTACAAACGCTTTACTTTGAATGCTTGCAAAATATATGGAACAGCCCTCGTATGTATCTGTCGTCGCAAAATGATCTCATGCATATGTAACAATGTCGTGCCTAAATGTCAACCGCATTACATGCCAGCATATCTAGAGATCACATTTTTGTTTTTTTAGTTTATTATGTGGCTAGACATGTGTCTAAATAATCCTGTTCACTTGATTTGGATCAAAAACTTGGAGAGAATTTCTAATGACTATTTTAGGCATTGTTTTTATATAGCGTGCGTGCGTAAAGACTAAAAGGGATGATCATTGTTGTGTCATAGTATCATATACTAATCATCATTATTATTATGATCACAGCTTTCTGTGTCATTGTCGTCATAGTCATCAAAGTCATTTTATTCCAATCATGCACCACCCACACACCCACAAGCTATTCGAATATTGGGAAAATTTCTAAGAACCAGTTTCAACCAACAACGAATCCTCCATATCTATTATGATCACAATGACACACCACATCACAAAGTAAATGGTTAATAGATGAAATGTTTCTAAAAAAATAGATTCCTTATGGAAACAACAACAGACTTATTTTCCATCCGAAAACTTTGTTTTTCCAGTTGCCTGACGACAAACAAGTTCCTCTTTGGCTGATTGTTTTACTGAGATGGATGATGATGGTATTAGTAAAAGTTGAAGGTGGACACTGTTGCTTTATACAAAAACTTTTTATTTTCTACTTCAACTTTCCCTTTTTTGTTTTTCATGGTGAAAGCCATTTTTGCGGATTTTCACAAGAAAAAGAAAATAAGTCAGGATAAAGTTTCTTGTTTAAAAAGATGCTGTTTTGTGTGGTGGAGACTAATGGATGAACAAATCCTAAATGAGGAGGAAAATGTAAACTAAATGTGATTAAAGAAATAATAAACTAAATGTTGACGACTACATTTTCTAGACAATTTTCTCAGACTTTTTGAGACAGATTAGTGTCATGATCATCATTATACAGAAAACGTAGTGCAGTGCACTCCTGCAAAAAATCATCTTGGTTATTTCTAAAAGTATTAACAAAACTCTTGGACTTTTCGGGAGATGAGATGATGAGAAAAAAGAAGGAAACATAGTGATGGTTGTCGTGGTGCTGGTGGTGGTTGTGATGGTTATGGTGAAAGTAAAGAGTTGACTGTGTGGTTCAAGTTGAAAACTTGAAAGGATGAGAAAAAGAGGGAAAGTTTTTCCATTATGACAAAAGATTTCGATGGGGATGACGACGATCATGATGATTAACCATGTAACCAGATGAGGCTCACTCATAGTCAGTCAGATGCTCAGATAAGTGACACTGAAACGAAAGGGTTATTTCGTGGTTCGTGGTACACTGACTGAAATGAAATTTGTGAACATGTCAAAAAAGAGTAGCGAATGAATGAAAATGTGGAGAAGATCAATATATGATCAGTTGGTTGTGTTGTAACTTGTAAGTAAGAAGGGCATACATGTCATTACGGTTGAGGTTGAGGAGATGAGAAGTATCATTTCCTTATCTCAACTTTTTTTTTCGACGAGTGCATCCGTTCTTTTCAAAGTCTATCTAGTATGAACAAAGTTTGATTACTTCATCATCATCAACATCATCATGATGAACCTGAACGTTCATTTACAATTTTTTTGCATAGTTGTTCCTTTTTTTGTTCAGGGTAAAAAACTGAGAAAAATGCGGCTAATTTCAGTATGTCTGCTGAAAGGCACGTAACTATTTTGTGTGCATTTAAATTTTCCAAATTTTTGGTTTGGAGAAAGACGGTAATTTGAGATGCAAAAAAATGTGAAAAATATATATAAAATGGAGTATACTAGTTTTTTGAGTGATTCATTACTATTTTCTGAGGAAGAACAAGAGTAGGAAACTCATAAAAAAAAACTTTTTTTCTTTGAGGGGAAATTGCCAGAGGGAAAATGGAGATGACAGGAGGAGTAGAAAAAAACAGAGTTTCTCTCTGGTTCACTTTCTCTCTTTTTCTGGTTGTCTTTCGACTGACCTAGTTGCATCGTAAAATGTAGTCATTGGGGAGCACAAATGTAACCTAGGTTGTTCCTTTATGTATATCTTAAAACTATATAGTTTTCCATAGATTTTTCCATATAAAACAAAGCTATTCAAATGAAACTTGAGAGAGTAAATTTGCTAACAAACATTTAGTATTCTGCAAGTGTGTCTACGCTTCATTAAGAAACGTACTCCCAAAAAAATAATAAAAAATGGAGGAAAATGCGTGTGTATACTTTATAGGTAATTTGTATGCAACTAAAATAGAACCAGTCGTTTCTCTTTACCAAAGAGGTAGAATACACTTTCATTGCCCATCCGAGTATTATTTTGTAGCCTTATCATTGCGATCATCACCATTTTCATGACATGCCATGTAAAATGTTTTTATCTCTTATTTTCTCGAAAACATACCAAAACCTTGGTTTCTATAGTAACCATATTATTATTATCTCTACAAAAAGTTTCTTAAGCAAAATCACATCATTTTGTACTGTTATGGTTATAATGACAATCATTATATATTTCAAAGATAAAAATATACTCAAGTTTATCTTTATATTTATATTTTGTATACTTCTTTTAATTTTTTTGTAGTATGAACGACGCAAAAGCGATATTCAAAGCGGCCGCCTCGCATAATCTCACGGACGCCGGTCATGTGTGGATTGTGACAGAGCAACTTTTGCGGAGCAGGGACATTCCCCAAGGTGCACTTGGCATTAAACTCCTCAAGGCGGACAATGAAACAGCCCACATTAAAGACTGCCTGTAAGTTTATAAATATTTTTCAACACTGAATACATTCCCATTTTATACCCTTTTAAAAAACTGACCATGCGTAAGTTTTACAAACAGCAGAGCAGAGTAGAATAAAAATTAAACCGAAGGGAATACTGGTCAAGTCAAAAGCACTGATTTTGTAATAAAAAAAACTTTTCTCCGGAAGCACAAACCGCATTTTGTTTCTATTTTGTGTTATATGCGTTAATTTTGTTGAAATGCTATAAATATTTTTACTACAATGACGTCATGGTAACAGCAAATAATGAAGACAGAAATACTTTTAGTTGATGGTTGACAACTCGTATAAATATTTTTTTGGTCAAGTGATTTGGTCAACATTTTGTTATGAAAGCTTTAAAAACTCTCTTTTGACCTAAGATACATTGATGTCTATCATCATTATAGTATTTATAGTCCTTTTTCAAGTATGAAGGTCCTGTACTGTACTTTGTACACCGTTGAGGTCTGTGCCAACAAACAACCAAGCTAACAATATTTTATTTTTGCAAACATTTGAACCATTCCTTTTATTTTTATATATTTTTTAACCCTTCCAGCCATATTCTTGTCTGTCTGTCTGTCTGTCTTTCCAAATTACCAACATAAATCTCTTGACTCCCAATTTGCTCATATTTTTACGATCATCCATGTCATTTCATTTATTTATTTTCATATGATATGAAACAGTCGAGTGTTTGCTGCTGCCCTTCGGGACATGAGCATAGAGGAGAAAATTAACGAGGCCCCAAATGACTGCAATGCCACGGGCACCATTTGGGATACGGGGAAAAAACTTTTCGAGTAAGTTACTTTTTTTAAAAAATACTTTTTTTTATATCTACTTCTATTTCTCTTCGTATCTCCTCCTCTCCCATTTCAAATGAAACATGACATGAAAAAAAAACTTTCTGTCTTTTTTCATCTAATAATAAAATGATTCACAATCAGAAAATCAAATAAAAAAAGTCTTGCTTCACCTAACAATTTTACTTACTAAACTACGTATACATTCGATTTTGGCTTGTATTTATTTATTTTTCTTTTAGAAAACCCGATAAAGTTTAAAAGGAAGCATGTCTTCTTTCGTGTTTTGAAATATTTTTTCTCGTGTTTCAACAAGTCTAGTTTTTTTATAACCTGACCTTTTCTTTTCGGTTACTTTACTCTCAACATTCCTTGGAAATTGAAGTAGCAGTTTTTATGTAAACCTTTGATCTTTCTGTACATTTTTGTTAAAAAATAAATGTATGCTTTTCTTAAACCTGCCGTTACTTATGTCATCATCGTCCATGCATGTTTTTTGACAATAATCCGAAGCGTCTTTAATTTGAGAATGGGAAATGGGAAAGAAAAGAGGATGATACGGAGATGGAGATGAAAGAAGCCAACTGGAAAATCGGTTTACGTTTTACACATCTGTTATCTTTATCGTTTCACATGCTTCTTTTAGTGAAAGTACCTATTTTTGTCGTAATCTAATGTAATTTTCTTTTTGGTGTATCTCTTGTGTCTTTATTATTATTGTAGATACATCAAAAGGCAGGAGCTAGTAGACGGTGAAACAGGGAAAGTGGTATTTGACGAAAGTGGGGATCGCATCAACGCCGAGTATCATGTCATCAACATTCATCCTGGAAGGGTGGAATATGTCGTCGGACAATATCTCTACTCGAAGGTAAGAGAAAACGCACGCACTAAAATAAATAAAATTGAAATAGGAAGAATGACATAGAAGATGTAATGCAATCAAGAAGACATACACATGTAATCTTTTTTTATCATTATCATTATCAATTTGACAAAAAGATAGAGGATGAAAGTATTTTTATAAAAAAAAGTTTATTGTGTTCTCATTTGTTGGTAAATTACTTAAAGAGAAATTAAAGTGAAAGTGAATGAGGAAAGCAGGTACATATTTATTTTAGACTTTTCTTTAAAAAACCTATTTACATTATTACTTACGCTTGATACTGATCGTGAGTACACCACTATTTTTTCGGGGAAGAAAACGGAGGGAAAGTAGACGACCGAGTGAAAGTCAAGAGAAAGTAAGAAAACTTTGTTGTTTACAGAAAGAAAGAAAGAGAAAACTCTTATTTTTTTCTCCTTCTTCTCTCTTGAATAGCTAGGTAATATGATTATAAGCTTTTGAAAAGCAGACAAGGCTGTTTACTAAGATGATAGAAAAAAGAGAAAATGAAGTTTTCTGAGAGAGAGAGGGAGAGTAGAAAGGAAAAGGGGACAAAAAACATGTGTGTAAAGGAGAGAAAGTAGAAGAAAGTAAAAAAGGCAGTCGAGTTTAAGGTGCTCTGCTCTCTGCCCTCAGTTTTGAGATGTATTTTTTTATTTTCTTTGTACTACGTTTTTGACATGACTTTTCTTTCTTCATCTTCATCATATTCGTTGTCCTCTTCTTTCTTTTGTCCGTCGATGATCATCTTCATCATCATTTCCTCTTTATTTGTTGTCTCTTGTCCATGTCGATATATATATTGAATTTTCTCTTGTCAAAATCAAAAAAAAAAAGTAAAAAAAAAAAAGAAAAAGAAAAAGAAAAAGAAAATAACCTGGCGACGTCCAACTTCAGCAACTGCTGTCGTCATCTTTTTTACTACATAATTCAATACAGCATGTAGCCTACATAATCGGGTAAAACGTTTGGGAGAATCTTTGAAGAAAACAAACTTTTTGATGATAATGATGACGAGGACAATGATACTATTTGATGATGACTTTGACGTTCACTCTCGTAAATCATGAAAAAAACAACAATACAATCATATCATCTGACAGCAAATGAACTGAAGAGAAAGTAAACTTTCCCTTTGACTTGTTTATTTTTCTTTGTAAAATAACAAGTTTCTCTCTCTTTGAATGTTAAGAATATATATTTATAAGTAAAACATGCATTTTGATACTGATTATGAAGCAGTTAATAGCTAAATGGTTAAATTAAAGTTTAACAAAGTTACATTAAATTTCTAAATCTAAGTAATTATTTTTTATTCTATATTTTTGGTTCTCAGGAAAAGAAAGAAATGTTCCTTTCCATAAACGACACCGCAGTGATCTGGCCCGGGGACTCCAAAGTGAAGCCAGCAGGTTTCATGATCCCCACGCATTTGCGAGTACTGACAATAGAAGAAGTCCCCTTTGTTTTTGTTCGCAGAGTTGATGACAGTAGTGAGTGCAATTTAGACGAGGAGCCTTGTCCCCATTACAATACCACCGAATCAGGTAAAACCATATTTCTTTTTTTCATGAGATATTTTCCCAATGAATTATGTATTTTTGATATTTATTTATGTTTTATTTGTCCTGTCCTCTTGTCAGTGAGCCCTGTTGTGATGAATTGCTGCAGAGGCTATTGTATCGACCTTTTACGTCAGCTCAAAGAGCGTATGAATTTCACCGCCTCCCTTGCCCTCTCACCTGATGGCCAATTTGGTAGCTGTATCACGAAAAATGGAACAGGTACGCATACCATCTAATAAACCTATTATTACCTATCATCATGATTTCCCATCCCATTCTGCTTTCTCTCTGGACCAGCATCTTTTTTAAAAAAAATATCCTCTCTAATATTTGGTGAGACCAAAGGCGGTGGTGAAAGTGAACGGGTTAAAAAAGAGAGAGAGAGACCCAGACATCCAGAGAGAAACCATTCTCAAAAATGATGCAATAATGTTTTTTACTGTTACGATTATTACGATGATGGTTTGCTTGTTGTTGCCCTGCTTTTGAGTGATAAATGGTGAAAGTGAGTGTGAGTGTGTACAAAACATGGAGAAAGCTGGTGAAAGTAAAAAGTGAAAGGTATGTATAATGACTGTGCTGCTCCTGCTACTGATGATGCCGCATCGTATAATCATCAGCATCATCACAATTTTCTTCTGTACAAAAAATAAAATAAATAAAACGATAACCATCATCATAACGGACAGGATAACAAGAGAGAAAAAACTAGCATTCTTTAAAAAAAAGTGAAAGTATATACAGCATTTATACATATATTTTTCTTCTTTTTTCTTGTGGAAAATCAGCAGGTAAGAAGGAATGGACAGGATTGATAGCGGAGCTGGTAAACGAGAAAGCGGAGATGATAGTGGCTCCACTAACAATCACTCCAGAAAGGGCTCAAGTTATAGAATTCAGCAAGCCTTTCAAATACCAAGGGATAACGATTCTCGTCAAAACCGTAAGTGAACACTACTATAAGTCTATATAGTTACTATTGAATATTTTTTTTCCAGTCTTCCAAATATTTCTTCTTTTTCTGGGTAACAACGGCACTGGAATATATCAGAGAAAGAAAGAGAGAGAAAATATCCGTTCTTCGTTTTTTCTTCGTCTTCTTCTTTTGCTGAGTAAAAAAGAACTATATCCTGTCTGTCTGGTTGGGGAACACTGAAAGAATTTTTTTTGTTAAACTTTTCTCTTTTTCTCTTTCATATTGCTACTGATCTGGTAGGAATGTATAGAGAGGAAAAAGGAAGAATGGAAGATCAGAAGATGAAGAAAGGAGAAAAAGGGAAAGCTTCTTTCAACCATGCATGTATTTTTAGAATGTGCCGTAAATTTTTTTAACTTGTTGTAGGCGTCAAAATTATAGCTTAAGGTATTTAAGTTGTTGAGCAAGTGTTTTAAGTATGGGCTAAAGTTGTGATTTTTACGGTATACTGTATTTTTGAGTCAGTACAGCACACTTTTTGGTCTTCTTTTTATATTTTATTTTTTCTTGGCTGGGCTCCGGCTTGGGCTGTTGGGCTAATGCTTATAAGTTGAAGAAAAGAAGGAAAGAATTGAGAAGAGCTCTCTCCCTGCCTGCCACCGGATCCATTTCCATTTTTTTCCTCAAACTTTCAATCCTTCATTCACAATTCACATTACATTATAAAGTCTAATCAATCTGCTTTCTTCATGACGACTCGACGAGGACGACTGCTGGTGCTTTTTTTTAAAAAAGAAGATGCTGTTGCTATATAAAGTAGTGCAGAAGGGCCATTTACTCTCAAGTCTTCATTCTGAATTCTCGTTGAAAAAAAATATTTTTTTTTATCAAGTTTTACAATTGCACTTCGTTTTCTCGTATATTTTTGGTGTTATTAGAAGTCTGTATGGAATTGAGTAGGAGGAGGGAGGAAAATTTATCATCGCTTTTATAGTACAAGATAGATGATAAAAAAATTACTGATTGTTGAGATGACGGTGGTGATGGTGGTGGTGGGAGTCCTGAATGAAAATGGAGATGATAGGAATAATAGCTTTGTGGTACTTTTAATAGTATATCCAGATTAAGATATAAAGTGTAAGGGTTGGAATTAAAATTAGCTGACTGATGACGGTTGAGTAAATGGATGATGAAGAGGAAATTACTGATGATA
>JAQFYG010004001.1:0-11647 GCA_034694325.1 Entomobrya corticalis | reverse complement strand
ATGCATTTTAAATGATAAAATTCGTAGAGTCGGTACGTGGTCGGTAGGGGGCGCTGGTGGTCGGTAAGGGACGCTGGGGTCGGTAAGGGTCGGTAGGTGGCGCTGGGGGTCGGTAGGGGTCGGTAGGTGGCACTGGGGGTCGGTAGGGGGCGCTGGGATCACGATAAACTTAACAACAACGACCGGATAGTTTTTTTTCGGGGCATCGTTACCCCTCTAGTTTTTCATGGGAATCATTTTTAAAACGTTTTATTTTATTTAGATTAGATGATTATAGTGAAAAAACAGAAGATCTGGAAGGGCTTCCAGCAGAGTAGACGAGTCCAAAATATCCAGTTCAACAAAAATACAGCAGCCATATCGTCATCATTATCGTGAGATCTATACTGTGCTGCAGTAGTCAAAATCCCAAGGTGTGGCCCCATCTCAGTCAAGTCATCTCAGAAAATATATTGTTAAAATGCAAGTAGCCACTGCTGACAAACGGATGGACTACCGGTCCCTCTAAAAATATCAAATCATCTTGAGTTTTTAAGCCTTACTTGCAAGAGCTTAGTCCATATTCACCATGCATTCTTATAGAAAATGTGGAACAAAGTGGGTTGTTAAACATTTTTATGAAAAATTATTATTATTATTATTATTATTATTATTATTATTATTATTATTATTATTATTATTATTATAATAATAATTTTTATGAAAAATATATTCTACATTTGACGTTGAACACTAGCAACTTGTTCTTTTTTAGATTTCCGCAAGGAAAAATTAAAGAGGAGGCATGTCGACGTCGTTTTTATATTTTGAAAGCGGTTTTGATGATGTACTTGATGTACTCCCCACCTCCTGCCATGAAAAAAGACGACAAAATGAAACAGCATGCTCGGATCGTAATAACTGTAATGCGGTTGGTTTTTGTCGGTCGGTCGTCGTCGGTTGGAATGATGATGAGGTGGTATGTGCTATTTTTTATAATACCTGCTTGTCTGGTTAATTAACAGGTGCATGAAAAAATAATTAATGATGCTATTTGTGTAAAAAAGAAGTGCGTAGTGGAGAAGTGGTGATTGCAATTGGTGTACACACTATTAGAGAGCTACTTGTGTTTTTTATTGTTTGGTTTAGAGTATTTAATAGTTTTACTGAATAAACTGAATGAGAATGAAAAAGATAATTATATGGAGATGGTTTTGTAGTTGTGCGTTTTTTAAGATTTGAAAATGTGTAATTATTAGATATAGTTTTTTTGAATGTTGATGGCAGCGCTTTCTATTTGTGATTGGGATTGTAAAAATTGTAAGGCGTCGTGTGTTGGTTAAATGCGGTGCGGTGGTATGTTTTAAGGAGCTGTCATTTCATAATAGGTGCTTGAGGAAAAGAAAATCATCTTTCATTGGCAGCGAAATATGGCAAAAAAATGCTTAGTTATGTTATGACTAATTATGGCGATAGTATAAAAGAAAGAAAAAATTTTGCTATTTTAGTTAAGATTTGTTCAGAAAATTGAAATATTAAACGAAACTATGAATTTATTGTCAAATTGAACCTTACTTTCATAAATAAATGTTTCACAACTTTATCCGTGCATGGGACTTCTAAGCGTGCTTTCAATTAGTCAATAGCAACATGTAATATAAAATTATCTGAAATTTAAAAGGTTTTTATTTAAAGAAAAAATCCAAGAACATACTTTTGTCAGAAAATTTTTAAATTTAAATAGAGATATTATTTTGAGTTGTGTAAGTTTTCCATTCACCGCCTATCCGTTTCTTTACTTTTTGAATTTTTTATGCAAAATTCAAAAGAGACACTTATGGAATCAAAATATTTTATGTAACTTATTATTCAAGTAAAGTAGATGGATTAAATATGGATAAGCACGTGTTTTTCATTTTTAAGTATTTGTTTTATTATAAAACATTTTCAAGCAGCTTGGTTTTTTATAAAATCTAAAATAAGTGGTCTCTTTTAAGCAAAAGTAAATTGAACTAATATTTCAAAATAAGGTCTTGACGTGGTTTCACGTCGTTTAAAATCTATTGTAAAACATTTTTAAATACACATTTTGAAAAGGTTACAATTAGGCGTTAAATTTGATATCAAAATTAATCTAAAGATCATAGAAGTATGGCATCTTATATGATTCTCAAGTCAGTAGAGTACGGTGGTTTCATCTCCACTTTACTTGGATATAATCATCCGTTCATCTGGAATAAAACTACAAAACGCTATAAATATCGTAAAAGCATTGGTCAAATACTCACTTGGTATTTGGTTCTATTCATCACCAGCCTAACTTTATTTTGTGTAACTTTCTTCTCCGCCAAACAGTTCTTTATTCCCGGAAACCCCGCGAAAATCCCTGTACTTACCATGGCTCTATTCTTTTATGCAACTGTGGGCTTAGGATTTGCATCTGGTTTATATTGCCTGATGGAATGCTTTGGATTGTCTATTCTGGACTTCTTTTATAGCTTACTTGAGTCAGATATTTGTGAAAAAACTAAGTTTGAAGAAAATTACGGGAACTTTGATATTGAAAGTAGTGGCAATAACAGAAGCGTTTTGAATAATTATAAAAACTTGGTTGTCGACTATTTCCAAAGACTGACGTTAGAAAATGGAGGGATTGATTCTATTGGCGCAACTTGTCTAGGATTTATCTTGTTTCTTTGCCCATCAGTTTTTGGGTTCATTCCTTTTAGCTTTTATTTTGAAATTGATCCTTTACCTTATGCACTTAGATATGCATATCCAGAAAACCGCTTGCCATTAATATTATGGAGTATATATCGGCCAGTATTTCTATTTTTTCTGTATTATGAGATTGTTGTTGCCATGGTTACCATAATGCCAATCCTTGGGTTAGTTTTGCAAAGATACGTTGTATTTCTTAATAAAATGTCAAAATTTAAAAGCTTTGATAAGTTTATAAGTAGTTATAGACTGTTATGGGTTGTGATGTCAAAGATTTTCCATTTTTGTGGTGTATTCTTAGGAACAGTTGTGTCTTTGGCTCTTATGATTCTCATGTTTTTAAATGTAGCATTTATATTAGCATATGTACATTCAAAATATATGGCAATGGGTATTTTGGGATGCGGACAGGTGACAATTTACGCAATTGCTATGCTTCTTTTGAGATGTGTGTCGAAAGTAGAAGAACTTGGACAAGAGGTTTTGGTGGAAAGGAGGAAATATTTGGCGCTTGGAAAGGGTAAAATGGATTCTAATAGGATAGGAATAAAAGTTTGGAAATGTGGTTTGCTGGCTATACGACCAATACATTTTTATTATACCGTGTTTGGAGTAGTTCAGCCAATGAATTTGGATACTTTGATTGAATTTTTTACTGGAGTTTTGACAAGAACTACTGATGTTTTATTGATTTTTACTTAAATTTAATTTAAAGTTTTCGGTAATTTTTTATGGGAAATATTGGTTCGAATATCTCAAAGTGCCCCAATTCTGCCATACTGTTTGCAAATCTATATTGATTTATTAACGTTTCAAAAGCTGATTTTATAACCTAAGATAATAACCCATAATAGAGTACCAAATTTGATTAGATTAAATAAATAAATATTATATATAACCGAAAACATAAATAGCAGACAATGTTAACATGTCGCATGGGCCCAAAAACAGAAAAACGTGATGCTTGATCTAATGCAAAATGGAAAAAAAAATTTATTTCCTGTTCGTTTTTTGTTAGTTATGTGACGTATGCTTTTAATGTTGTGTAAGATATATTAAGTTTAAGGCATTTAAAAGAATTGAATTGTTAAGGTATTTTTACGGAAATAGAAAACCGAAATTAAGCAATACTTTCGTAACATGCATGAAAACTTAACTTTGATTTGGGTTATTGTTTAAATGCCATGGCACAGGTTTGGTTAGAAAAGATTTCAATTTTGATATGTAAAAAATAATGAGATGGCACAAAATTGAGCTAAGCGAAATTTTACTTATCTTAATTAATTTTTTTCTCCAAAATGTTGAAAATGAAAAAAAAATCGAATTATAGCATTCATTGTTCATAATTCTCTCATAATATTTTCAACAAAGAAAAGCTCCGGGTATAAAAAATAAAAGTATTCCTGACTTTCAGTAAACGCTATTATCTAATTTAAAAAAGCACATAAAAGTTGTTATTTATCTTATTTTTAAAATTCTGAAAATACCAAATAACAAAAAAGCAAAAATCAAAAAGTACCTAATCGTAAGCAAGTATAAAAATGTTTTATAAATAAATATAAATTATTATAAATTTGTTAATGTTTAAAACATTTTGATCAGTCTAATTATAATAGTCACAAAAATAGTAAAGTTAAAAGCAAACTAGTCAAAAAGCCTGTGGTTTGCTTATTTTCTTGTACATATCTATTATTAATTAAATTGTGAAATCTTACGACGTAGTAGTTAGCATAATTGACATTGAACAACGGGGACTTTTAAACGCCAGTATAATAATCCATATTTTTGTACCAAATAAAAAATTAACAATAATTGCAAAGCATTCGAATAGAATCAGGAACACGTAATTCGATAAATGGCATCCCACATGATTCTCAAATGTATTGAGTACGGTGGTTTCATATCCACCGTGCTCGGATACAAGCATCCCTTCATCTGGAACAAAGCAACAAATCGTTATACTTTTCGTAAAAGTATTGGTCAAATAAGCACTTGGTATTTAATCCTATTCAATACGAATCTAACCGTATTTGGTGTAACTTTCTTCTCCTCAAAAACATTCTTTATTTCCGGAAATCCTGCAAAAATCCCAGTATTTGCCTTGGCTTTATATTTGTTTGCATCAGTGGCTGCTGTGTTTGCATTGTGTCTATATTGTTCCATGGAGTTGATTGGAGTATCTATTCTGGACTTCTTTTACAGTATACTTGAGTCCGATATGTGCAAAGAAACTGAAAAGAAAAGGAATAATTATAATCGCAATAACAAAAGGCTTCAATGCAAAGGACTAATGTGTCACATAAAATTAGAAAATGGGCACGTTGATTACATTGGCGTCATTTGCTTAGGATTTATTTTGATTGTTTGCCCTTCCGTTTTTGGATTTATTCCACTGAGCTTTTATTTTGAAATCGATCCTTTGCCTAATGCACTTAGATATTCATATCCAGAAAACCGTTTACTTTTAATATTATGGAGTGTATATCGGTCAATATTTCTATTTTTTCTGTATTATGAGATTATTGTTGCCATAGTTACTTTAGCTCCAATGTTTTTATTAGTTTTGCAAAGATACGCTGTATTTCTTGATAAAATGTCAAAATGTAAAAGCCTAGATGCGTTTTTAAGTTCTTATAGACTTTTGTGGGTTGTGATGTCAAAAATGTTCGATTTCTGTGACATTTTCTTTGGAACAATTATGTTTTTGTTGCTTTGTATTCTCATGTTTTTAAATGTAGCATTTATAATGGCATTTAGACAATCTAAATATGTACCTATGGGGTTTTTGGGATCTTTACAATTGGTAGTATACACAATTATTATGCTTTGTTTGAGAGGTATGGTGAATATTGAAGAACTTGGGCAAGAGGTTTTGATGGAAAGGAGGAAATATTTGGCATTTGGGATTAAAAATGAATCAAATAAATATAAGGTAAAAGTTTGGAGAAAACGTTTGTTGGGTGTACGGCCAATATTCTTTTATTATAAAGTGTTTGGAGTTGCCCGGCCAATGAACGTGGATACTTTAACAGAGTTTTTTACCGGAGTTTTAACAAGAACTACTGATGTTTTACTGATTTTTTAGATGCTTTTTTGATGTAATTGGCAATTAAAATATTGCTACAAAAACCTCAGATTTCTTCACGCTTTTATTACTGATTTGAAAAGTTTGCTAGCTTGACATCAATAAATATATAATTGTAACTGAAAACAAATAATGATATTTAACAAGTAAGGTTTATATGTTGCATAATATGTTTGATAACATAAAAATTATATTTGATGGCGATGGTAAACTTCCACAGAAATTTGTTTTTCTTCTGTTTATTTTGACCGCTGGCATTTGCTTTTAGTGCTGTGATATTTTACGTTGGTTAAATAAAAAAGTTTTGAATTGTAAGAAATTGGCAAAGTATATATTTTTGCGAAAGTATAATTATATAAGGTGCTATATCACGCATGTAAATTTGATGATGGTTTATCTAAATGCCATGCCACATGTTTGGTTAAAAAAGATTTCAAATGTTCCAAAGGTTTCAATTTAATTACGGTAAAGCATGATACTTATATAATCCCTCTATATTTATATTTATATGATACTTATATATAATTAAGTAGCATAAAGTTGAGTCAAGTAAAAGGTTACTTTAAAGTAAATTCCTTCTTGTAATGTTTTGCAATAAAAACAGCTCTTGTTTTTGAAAAATATATTATAATTTTGAGTACGACCACGCTTTTCTTTATTTCTTGTCTTTCAGAATAAAGTTGTTATTATAAACACGTATAAAATATTGTTATTTGTCGTATAAGAACTCTTAAAAATGCAAAAGACCCAATAACAAAAAACAACCAAATACGTATAAAAAATTATAAATAAACGTATTTTTTTCTTAAATTTAAAGTTCTGTAACCAGCCGATCAACATAATCCTACAAATAATGTGCTTTAAAGAACCTGTTTTGTTGCTTATTATATTTTTGTTATGTCAATTTTTGAAGAAATCATGTGATCGATTTGAAGGAAGAAGAATTTTAAAGACAATTTCTAAACTAAACATATTTTCCATAATTTGTTTTAAAATATACAATTTATTGAAAACCTAGTCAAGTTGAAGGTAAATTAGGGCAAATTCCAGTCGTTGTCATACTTCAAAGTGAACTACTGGTAGACTTTGAAACAGCAGCTTAATATAATCATTTGGCGTTAACTTTAGCCAATTATGGCGTCCTACATGATTCTCAAATCAATCGAGTACGGTGGTTTCATCTCCACTATGCTCGGATATAATCATCCCTTCATCTGGAACAACACAACAAACCGTTATACTTTCCGCAAAAGTATTGGTCAAATACGTACTTGGTATTTAGTCCTATTCAATACTAATCTAACCGTATCCTGTGTAACTTTCTTCTCCGCAAAAACGTTCTTCATTTCCGGAAATCCTGCAAAAGTCCCGGTATTTAACATGGCTCTATATTTCTTCGCATCAATAGCAGCCGTCCTTACGTCTTTTATTTATTGTGTCATGGAATGTTTTGGAATAACGATTTTGGACTTCTTTTACAGCGTACTTGAGTCAGATATGTGCAAAGAAACCGTATATTTTGAAAATAAAAGAAGCAGTAATAAGAGACGTAAATGCAAAGACTTCTTGAAAATTTATAAATCTTTGGTCGTTGAATATTTCCAAAGGCTAATGTGTTGCATAACATTAGAAAATGGGAGGACCGATTATATTGGTGTAATTTGTCTAGGATTTATTTTAATTAGTTGTCCAACGGTTTTTGGATTTATTCCTATGAGCTTTTACTTTGATATTGACCCTTTTCCATATGCCTTTAGATATTTATATCCGGGAAATCGAATAGTTTTAGCAGTTTGGTATTTATATAGATTATTATTCTTGTTTTTCTTATATTACGAGCTTATTGTAGCCACAGTTACAATGATTCCTATGGTTGGATTAATCCTGCAGAGATACAATGTGTTTCTCGATAAGATTTCAAAAATTAAAAGTTTAGATGAGTTTTTACATTCGTATCGACTTTTGTGGATTTTAACGTCTAAAGTCTTTAATGGGTTAGGTAGCTTCTTAGGAGCAATTTTGCTGGTTGGTCTTTTTATTCTCATGTTTTTGAACGTAACTTTTATACTGGCTTATGCACAATCTGAATATGCGTCAATGTGTCTTCTGGTCTCAATGTGTCTTATAGTTTACACAATTGTTATCGTTCTTTTGAAATGTGTTAGTGAAATAGAAGAACTAGGACAACATGTATTGGTGGAAAGGAGAAAATGTTTGGCATTTGGAATTGGAAATGATTCCGATAAAAAAGGAATAAAGGTTTGGAAGAGGCGTTTGAAGGCTATCAGACCGTTTTTCATTGATTATGAAGTATTTGGAGTTGTTCAGCCAGTCAACTTGGATACTATGAAGGAGTTTTTTACTGGAGTTTTGACAAGAACTACTGATGTTTTACTGATTTTTACTTAAATTTAATTTAATTAGTTTTTGTAATTTGTCGTTGGGAGAATTGGTTCAAATATCTTAAAGTGTCCAAATTCTACCATATTATTTTCAAATTAATATATTTATTAACGTTTTTTAGGTTCAAAAATAAAGCTGAGTTCCTTTCCTATGGCAATTAGCCAAAAGAGAGTTGCAAATTTAATTCAATATATTAATACATATATAATATAACCGACATCATAAATAGCTATAAGTAGGTTAATATTTCACACGGGCTCAAACATAGAATAACAGGCTACTTTATTAAAATTCAAATTCGGTTTTATTAAAGTTATTAAACGATTTATCAGTTACAAATTTGTAATTGCTCTCACTTTATCTATTGCAAAAAGGAACAAAAATTGTGTTTTTCCTGCTCATTTCTTGTTGGTTATCTGACCTTTGCTTTCAATGTAGATAAAGGTATTTGTATTCGGGTGGCATTTAAAAGAAGAGAGATGTCGATTGTACAGGCTTTTCTTTTAAAATAGAAAACAGAAATTAAACAATACTTTCGTAACATAATTGAAAACTTCACTTTGGTTTGGGCTATTATTCAAATGCCATGGCACAGGTTTGGCAAGAAAAGATTTCAATTTTGATATGTAAAAAATAATGAGATGGCAAAAACTTGAGCTAAATGAAATGTTACTTAAGTATCTTAATTAAAATTTGTCCAAAATGTTCAAAATGAAAAATAAAACCGAATTATAACATTCATTATTCATAATTTTACTTTGTTTTCAGTAAAGAACAGCTGCAGGTATAAAAAATAGAAGTATTCCTAACCATCAGGAAACGTTATTTCTTAATTTCAAAAAGTTGCTTTTTGTCATATTTTTAAAATTCTGAAAATACAAAATAGCAAAAACAGCTAAGCACCCAATCGTACGCAAGTATAAAAATATTTATAAATAAGTTTAAATTATTATAATTTTTAAAACATTTAATCAGTCTGATAATAAAAATAGTAAAGTGAAAAGCAAACAAGTCAAAAAGCCAGTGTTTTCTTGTACACATACATTATTATTGAACTTGTGAATTTTTACGTATTAGTAGTTAGCATAAATGACATTGGACAACAGCAACTGTTAAATGCCAGTATAATAATCCATATAGTTTCACCAAATAAGAAATTAACAATAATTGCAAAGCATTTGAATTGAATCAGATACACGTAATTCGATAAATGGCAGCCCACATGATTCTCAAATCCATCGTGTACGGTGGCTACATCTCCAATTTACTCGGATATAATCATCCTTTCATCTGGAACAAAACAACAAATCGTTATAATTTTCGTAAAAGTATTGGTCAAATACGCACTTGGTATCTGGTATGGGGAATGAAAAAAATAATTTTAGTAAAGTAAGTGAATGTAAAAGTTTGGAAAAGACGTTTGTTGGGTATTAGGCCAATATTCTTTTATTATGAAGTGTTTGGAGTTTCCCAACCAATGAACTTGGATACTTTAACAGAGTTTTTTACCGGAGTTTTACTGATGTTTTACTGATTTTTACTTAATTGTTTGTTGTAATGGGCTACTAGCTACTATGAATAATATTTTCAAAATTTCATATTTCCCCACGCTTTTATTGCTGATTCAAAAGTTGCAAATTTGACATCACTAAATCAATTATTGTAAATAACGGAAAACACAGAACAGATCAGGTGTGCTTAAAAAACATAAAAATCATATTTGATTGGTAGCAAAATGTAGCAGAACATTGTTTTTCTTCTGTTTAGTTTGGCCGCTGGCATTTGCTTTTAGTGTTGTGATATTTTTCTTTGATTAAATAAAAGTGTTTTATATATTTTTTTTGCGAAAGTAGAATTATATAAGCTGCTACTCTTTGCATGTGAATTTGATGTTGGTTTATTTAAATGCCATGTCACATGTTTGGTTACAACAGATTTCAATCATTCCAAAGGTTCCAATTTAATTGAGTTAATGTATGATACTTTATATAATTAAGGAAGGTAATGTGAGTAAAGTAGAATATTACTTTTAATAAAGCGGTTTCTCGTAATGTTTTGCAATAAAAACAGTTCTTGTTTTTGAAAATATTCTAATTTTGAGTACGACCAAGCTTTTCTTTATGTCTTGTTTTTTAGATTTGAAGTAATATTAGAAGCACGTCGTATAAAATATTGTTATTGGTCGTATAAGAACTCTTAGAAATAAAGACTCAATAACAAAAAACAGCCAATTACGCAAAAAATATGAATAAACGTATTTTTTCTCAAATTCAAAGTTTGTAAGCAGACGATCAACATAATTCTACAGCAAATAATATGCTTTAAGAACCTTTTCTGCTTATTATAATTTTTTACGTATCAATTTTTGATGAGCTCGTGTGATCAATTTAAAAAATATTATATTTTCAAAAAATATTTTACATAACATGTTTTCCTTTAGTTATTGAAAAAAAAATCTGTTGAAATCCTAGTCAAGTTGAAGGTAAATTAGGGCAGATTCCAGTCGTTGTCATACTTCAAAGTGGACAACTTGTTGACTTTGAAACAGAAGTTTAATATAACCATTTTATGTTAATCTCAAATAATGGCGTCCTACATGATTCTCAAATCCATCGAGTACGGTGGCTTCATCTCCACCTTACTTGGATACAATCATCCCTTCATCTGGAACAAAGCAACAAATCGTTATACTTTTCGTAAAAGTATTGGTCAAATACGCACTTTGTATTTAGTCCTATTCAATACTAATCTAACCGTATTCTGTGTGACTTTCTTCTCCGCAAAAACATTCTTTATTCCCGGAAATCCTGCAAAAATCCCGGTATTTAGCATGGCTCTGTATTTCTTCGCATCAATAGTTGCCGTCTTTACATCTTTTGTGTATTGTATCGTGGAATGTTTCGGAATAACGATTTTGGACTTCTTTTACAGTGTACTTGAGTCAGATATGTGCAAAGAAACCGTATATTTTGAAAAAAAGACAAACAATAATAAGAGGCGTAAATGCAAAGATTTCTTGAAAATTTATAAATCTTTGGTCGTCGAATATTTCCAAAGGCTAATGTGTTGCATAACATTAGAAAATGGGAGGACCGATTATATTGGGGTAATTTGTCTAGGATTTATTTTAATTATTTGTCCAACAGTTTTTGGATTTATTCCTATGAGCTTTTACTTTGATATTGACCCTTTTCCATACGCCCTTAGATATGTGTATCCAAAAAATCGTATAGTTTTGGCAGTTTGGTATTTATATAGATTAATATTCTTGTTTTTCATATATTATGAGCTTATCGTTGCCACAGTTACAATAATTCCTATGGTTGGATTAATCCTGCAGAGATACAATGTGTTTCTCGATAAAATTTCAAAAATTAAAAGGTTAGATAAATTTTTACATTCGTATCGAGTTTTGTGGGTTTTAACGTCCAAAGTCTTTAAAGTTGTAGGTAGTTTCTT
>JAQFYG010004000.1:0-11648 GCA_034694325.1 Entomobrya corticalis | reverse complement strand
ATAATCTGGATGAAAAAATATCAATGACAACCTAATATCAATGCTCTTTAGTACATTCTGAAATATGATTTTATAATAAGTTGATCCGATTTGATAAATAAATTGATCTAGCATGAAGTTAATTATAAAGTATGATTACAATATTTAGAATGTAAATTAACCACAAGTCAATTCTATGATGAGATCATTCCTTTAAAAATTACTCGACCTCCACATGACCATCCATAATAACATGGGTTTTTAACTACGGAAAACTAACCAGCTTAAAAGGCTTGAGCCATTGAGCTGTCAAAGTAAAACAAAGCTGAAATACCTTCAGTCACTAAATCTAAAATGTGTTAATATTGTATACTGTTTAGCAGTTTAGTAGTTCACCAAGGCCTGAGACATAAAATTAAAATTATATTGATAAAAACGGGAATTGTGTGCGGATTGCATTTTGCTGCGTCTATTTTCTTTACTCAAAATGGCTGATCAACAAGTTATCTGTGATAATACTAAAAATTCTGATTCTGTTTATTTTTGTTTGTCGGCGTTGAAACGAAGAAAAATGGTTTTCCCTGTTGATTCCTATATTATTTTAGTCAAGTGTAAGCGCATTTTTGTATAATTTGCTAATCTAACGAATAAGATGAGTTTTTTGGAATACTCCTCTCAATTTTGAAATTAAGCTTAGTACAGTTTGTCCATTTATCATTATTTTTCTTCGGAATATGCAAATAAATAAATTAGGATGATGTAATATAGTAATTAATGCTTTGTTGATGGTTTCCCATTATTAGGCCTTTCTAAATTTTGTATAAAATTACATAATCAATTTAATTTAAGAAAATGCAATCAAATTCAAAAAGGGTTATTTATGATGAAGTATTATGATATCAACAAGTTTTTAAATATATTTTTCTCAATGCAGATTTGCTTTAAAAATGCCCACCAAAGTTCCCTTGATTGTTATTTCTTTTAGTTATAAACACCGTAAAAAGTATTAACAATCTAAACATTCAGTACATGGTTGGGAATATATTATTACGGGGAGTATTGACGATGTGGCATGCTAAATGTTAACGCAGTTAACAGGGAGCAGAAAATTATGCAATTTGCACTCAAATTATATGTGTTGTCAAGTCTAGAATTATGCAATATAATGCAGTTTTTACAGCAGATTATGCAAAAGTACCTACGCAAATTATGTAAAATCAGGTTTTGTTACTTAATTTTTGATATCGTCATGCCATCTAGCTAATTGCTACCTGAGTATTCATAGTCTAACATGTTTTATGCAAAATTACGAAAATAATCCATTTGCTCGTAGCTAAAAGTTGTGTAATTATTTTACTGTTTCCGTCAAATCGTCTTAAATCTAAATTTAAATAAACTTGTGCTGAGCAACAAAAAACGTTCCTCATTCCCTTTAAAAGAATATGTTATCAATGATTCTTAATTCCTTACTTAACGACGTTCAAGATAATGACAGAAAAATTATAAAACAGAAACATTTATAAGGGCGGCTCAACTTATACAATTTTACTATACATTATATTTTTGAAAATTCATAATAATATGTTATTGTTTATCTATATTATCATTCAGATTTGTGCACTTATTTTATAATTTTATTGAATATTTCAATTCATTATTAATCTCTTTCTTACAATATTCAAAAAAGTTAATTAAGAATGTTCAATTGGACCAAAAATGTATTTATTTTAACGCCGTCATGAGCAAAAAAAAGCTTAAACAAGAAAACTTAATCAAAAGATGTAGAATGCGTGATGGTCATGGTTGAGTGGGCAACAAAAATTAAAGGGAATGGAATCGGAACCAGGCTAAAAATAAAAACATTATGTCCCTCTGACGTGAAAAGTAATTAACCGGAAAAACGAACGAATGAATTCGTTTAAAAGCATGGGTTTCATTTTGGATAGAACGTACATTTTATTTAATATTTCATATTATTGAATATCGGATACGTAGAATACGTATGTTAGATATTTAATGCGATGAAGATCCTGTCTGGCTGTCTGTCTGACTGGAAACACGATAACTCAAAAACTACTTGATTGATTGGCACTAAATTTAATTCACGGGTACCTTAGGACAATTGCTTTTATGCGATTGAATTTCAGCCGCCGGGGTCAAACCCATTGGCGTCAGTGGGTCAAATTCACATGGTGGTATAAGAAAAACCATAGTTTTATTGCATTAATCGATAGATAAGACAAAACGGAACAACTTTTATGCAGACACCATGGGTCAATTCATAACCCCTGGGGCGCTGGAGGTCGCAATCCACAGCTGATAATTATGGAAAGTTTGTATACTTTGTAAACAAGAATACTTGAGCTCCATTACTTTTGAGAAAATCCTCCAAATATTGGAGACAAATGAAGAGCCGCTTTCTTTGCTGATATAATTTAAGAAGAATTTCTCAAGTGCAAGTTTTTGTTTTGTATTTACATTTGCTTCCTGATTATCCGGACAAAATTCTATTTCCAAATACTCCAGAGTGTCCTTCACCGAAAGCAGAAAGTCTAACAAGCAATACTGCTTGCATTTAAAGATGAATATTTTGAGATTTGAGAGCTGAAGTCTCACGTTGCCAAATTCTTTTACATTGCATTGCGTAAGAATTTCCAGAAACTCAAGCTTTAAATGAGTAACTGTTGAACATTTCCTGTTAACTGATAAATGTTTAGGCGTGGTCTTCACAACCAAATCAAAAAGAGATACATTCAATTTCAATTGTGAGTCCATTAAAGCGTGGAAGTTACTTCCCTCCGAAATTTTTTATTTTCTGAGACAAAACAATGGAAAGGTGAACATGGGAAAATCGTCAGCACCCTTGTAACAAGTTGCATCAATTAGTGCCTTTAGGTGGTGCTTTAGGCCTCCAACAAATTTTAGGTGCCCATATTTCCAAAAGTTCACAATATACAGCAACTGTTGTTATATGTTTAGATAGTACTAATCATTGTCTACATAAACCATATCTTTTTACAATCTTGCCTTTGTTAGTACGCGAGAAAAATTAAATCTACCGGAGAATGCAATTTCCTTATTTTGTTTCAAATTATAAATTATTTTTCAACAAAAAACTTTCTACAAAAAAACCGTGAAACTAATAAATACACATTAAGGTATATAGTGAAGACCCAACGATTGTGCAAAATATTGTAGTATTTGAAAATTAAAAATATTTGTAGGATGTGCATTATGACTGATGTTGTGTAACATGTCCAAAATCAGCAGATTTGAAAACAGTGGAATATTTTTCTTTCGTGGTTCTAAGTCTTGAGACTATACGAAATAAATTTATCAGACAAAACTATCTAAGATACTACGTTAACTTTAGTTTATTAAAATATAACTTTAACCTCCATATCTAAAACACTTTACTCTCTGGACACCGTTAAATTTGACAAAGTGCAGAAATAACCAATATGCTGACATTTTCCAGCGGCGTTTGCTGATTTCGTACAAGTAAACTCAATTTCCATACAATATTTACATAACCCTCAAAATGATATGCAACACTTACTTTCAAAAATGAAATGAAATGACTCCATGAAAGAGTTTGTGTTCACATCAAATTTACTTTCTGCAATTGGTGCTTAATTTTCAGTTTCGACTTTTTTTTGCAAATGCAAATTTAGAAGCAACGACAAACGATAGAGGTAAAACGATTTATGTTGTAACAAGTCCACAATTTGTTTTAATACATGCAACAAAATTTGTAGTAACGGATGCATTTTATCTACGTAATATTGGCACCCAAAGTTGATGCAACATATAAAAAACGGCTTCGTATAAGGATCATCATATTTACATCTTCAGCCCATTTTGCAATTTCTACTTACAGTAAACTGTCAAAACATTCTAGAAAAAATTGCATCTGTTGTTAGTATGTTGGCATCATATATATTGCCAGTTTTTTGACTACCTACACCTACACCCTTTTCATTTGGCAAAAAAGGGCTGTCAAACTCAAGCTGCTTCAAATTGGGCATCAGTTCTATGGCTTGATGGTAAAGAGAATAATCCATTTTAGGTTGGGAGTTGCAAGACCGATCCCGCTTCTGGAAAGTGCACTGCTGAACATGATGTCCTTAGATTTGAAGCATTTCCATCACTCGGTCGAAGTCATCTCTGATCTCATTTTTCCAGACAGAAATGGGCTTCTTTCATTTCGTCCATCTTCGCCACTGATGCCATGTGTTTCTCGAAAATGGTTAAGAAACATATCATTACAGTAACTGATATATTTTGAACATGAAGAGTAGTACAGAATGGGCAACTTAAAGTTGAAAATGCCGTCACACCATCCGGTCCGCAATGATTTCCGTCGGTACCGCTTTAATAAAGAGTAGGACCGTGCTTTTCTTGACATACCACAGGATTTGCAGACGGTTGAGGGCTCGACTTTAGCAATCCCGTCTTGGCCGAAGAGTTTGTTGTAAACGGACCATGGTATACAATGATTTTAAAAATATTTTCTGCCCAAAATGTTCCAAACGCTTGGGAAAAGATGCAGAACTTTCTTTGTCTTAAAAAATTCATCCAGACAATCAGCCACTTTTTGCCAAGCCTAAAAAATAAAAAAAATAACTGATAGTTACTATCCATTTGATTTGAAAATTAAATAATAACTTGAGTTTACCAAAGTAGATAAAATTTGAAGGAGGGTGAAAGAAGAAAGAATATTATTTAATCAGTCCTGGACTTGGAAATATCTTAGTTAACTTGCCATGTAAAAATCAAATTAATTTTGATCGCATCTATTTTCTTATGCTAAATCAATATACCACTTGACATATCTACTTATCCGCATATCCCTCTTCACGCAAGCATTTGTATACTTTGGCGTTTAAATAAAACAAATGTACTCCCAACGTACTTTAACATTCTAAATCAGATATTTAATATAATTTATACAAGATACTTTTATACAATCAACTATTACTTTTTCATTCAACTAAACTCTCTTTAAAATCAGTGAATACATAAATTGGTCGAATTTTGCACAAAATATTTTTGTCAAAATTTGACTATTCAATTTTCTCATGCATACATATAATCTGAATCAAATAATAACGATGCTATTTTTATTATTACAAAACAGATAAAATAGATGAAGACAGATTAACTAATTTTTTAATCATTCTTTTCATCTAAGAAATCTAGCTCTGCAATAAGATATACCTATTTTAGTGTTGAATAATCAAAAAATTGTAAGCAGTGTCAGAGTCATAGGATAATAAATTATACTATAGTAAATTGTTTATGCATTAAAAATCTATACAAATATTCAAGAGGATGATGAGGGCAGGAGAGGATTTGATACTTCACCGATCACGACCTTTAAATGACTAATATAAAAAAGTTCACTAAAGTCCACAAAACTGAAAAATAATATATTCAGTTGAAAAATTAAAAAATAGTGTGGCATTTTGTTATTTTTAAATTATTTTAAATGCTTTAATGTTCCAGTTTTCAGAATTACCACTTCAATGTGAAAATAGATATATCTATTTGACATTTGATCGTAATGTATTCCAATATGTTTTTATAATTTACTTGATTTTTCATAGCTTCCCATTTTGTATTTAAATTTTGATTTGTTAATCCAAAGGTATCCAATTTCATAAAATTCTATTAGTGTTCCAAATAAATTTTATGTTTTTTTGAACAATTTTTACTCTCATGTACAATTTTAAACGATCCGCAAATCAAGTCACTAATAATAATAACAAAATTATCACAACTTTGTTACCGTGAATGTACCATTTTACTGCCGTGTATCTATTTTAAGCTGCACAAACAGGTATCAGAGTCTGCAAGATTCCTAACAAGGAGTTGGTTGATTGAAGAAATTACCTACATGAGAGAATTTGTAGTAATCAAATAATCATAAAATTATCAGATTTTTTATATTATTGCTTTTTGCTATTATTATATTATTATGAACCATGGCATGCAGAAAATAGAAAATTTTATCATGAAGCCATATGGATTTATTTGATCAAAGTCAAGCACCTAGATGTTTAAAAATCTTTCCTTCTTTGATGAGTACCCACCACCTGCCCTAAAAAATTTGAACGGTCTGAACAGGATTTAAATGAAAAATTTAGGAGTTATTTAGTATTTTGCCACTTACTTTTATACGGACGGTATCGTGGATATCTCTTTAATCCAATCACAACGGTGGAAAAATAAAACTAAGTTGACGTTGAAATTAGTTTTGTGCTTGCTATTATGATAACAGAGTCACCTGCAAATTGCTACACATAATTGGATTGGAATACAGTTGATTCTTTAACCAAATGTAAGTATTTACCGTATATGAAATAAATAGGGTGTTAAGATTTTCATTACAAGTTACATCTCTGTATCAGTTAACTTTATTCAGGCTCGAAACACAATTTATTTTCCAATTAAATGAAAAAAACATGATGAACATTAGATTATCACCTGATAGTCAATGTTTGTTTCCACTACTTACTCAATTGAAGCAAACTGGGAAGAATAGACATTGAAAACGTGAGCCAGTTTATGCTATTTTTATGTGAACAAAATTAAGCTTTAAAGAACAAATTGATTACATGTTATAATCAATTACACATCTTTTACACTTACTTTTATTGGTTTATGGAATTTTGAAAGAATCTTGATCCAGTTCTTCATAATTCCGCTTACACTTTCGTCTTTTCTACTAGTATATTTGACTAATGATGTCGAAATAAATATAACAGTTATTTTCTTGATTATTTTTTCTTGCAATTGTTTTGATTTAGTTTATTTTACTTTTGAAACGAGTTGAATGATTTTTGAAATGCTCCCACCAAATTTGAAATGAAAAATGTTAAAGTTTTATCGATGTTTCTTTTAAATTTCGTAAATAAATCAATATGTCATTTGTGTTTACAATTAAATGCATTGGATAGTCTGCATAGGTGCAAGTTAATCAATGACATGATTATGCCAACTGATAATATAAAATAAAGATTTCCTTTTGTTGAAATCTAGTTTTACGATTTCCTATAAATCATACACATGTAAAACGGCGTAATATTCAATTAAAGAAAAAACTAGATAAAATAAAGGAGGCTTCAATGTACTAAAATATTTGAGTATTTAAGTTTATGGATGAAGTGGTGATTCAGATTATTTCATTTCTGTTCAAACAATACTCGGAATACGTTGTATCTTCTAACGATGGTGACGGCCGACCGTCTAAATCTACCTGTAACGACGTAGAAATTAAACAATATGAGCATATTTTAAATAATTTGAACTAATCTAAGCAACTTAAGATTAGCTGATTCATATATTTATAACAATCTTTAACTTTTATAAGTTTAAATGTTTATACATCGCACTTCCACAACTGCAAATTATGTACCCAACAATGACAATTGATTAATAAATTCAAATTTGATGTCAACAATTTATTCACAAAAATCAAGAAAATTGGTTTAAAATGTTATCTCGGATGCTGGTGATAATAGTAAACTAAAAAGGAACGTGGTCTTAAAATCTGACGCAATTTTCAAATTTAAACTACATGTTATGGTTTTTTAAGGATGAAGGGAAAACGAAAATGATCAATCGGTGTAACTAGCAAGTATGCAGTGACTTATTCAATTATGAAGAATTGAATAAATTATTATTGAGTCATCATTTAAAAAATTAATTTGTTGTGTTTGTCATCTCCAAATTTTCGAAAGATATTAAATTGAGTGAATTTATTTTTTTCGATTTGGATTTCTTTTGGTCAACTGTTCTATTGTCTTAGGCATCTCTTATCTACAATGATGTTAGTACAGGTTTGAAGCAAGTATTTTTTTATGTTAGTGCTGAAATAAATCAAAAATATGTTCGGTATGTTTAATATTCGTAATAAATATTTTAGTATAATTTACGCATGAAAAGAATAATGAACCACTTTCATTCTGTATTAAATATTTTTATGAAATTAGCGAGTTAAAATATCATTACTATTTTACATCAATTGTTTTGTATAATAATTTACCTTTTAAATTTTACATAGGTGCTTATATATAATACGGATGAAAATTTAACAGTGACAACAACGATGTGTTATTATAAATACCGATTGCATCTGTTTATTGTAAAGCAAGTAGTTTACAATATACAATTTTAATAAAACTATTATTTTATTTGTCTGCAAAGCTGTTAAATAAATCCGGAAATGTTTGTTCTATTGAAAAGATAAACGCCTGTTATTGCAAAAAGTTTCCACCAAACTATGAAGTTAATTTTTGCAATTTGAATTAGAACGCTTACTGTGCAAAATAACGTTTAAATGAATTTGACAATGAATTGATTTCTTAAAAAAAACACTCGAATACAAAACCTGAACACTGAAAACTAAGAGAAATTTTCAAAAAAGCAGGAGTAGATATTTTTGTTTATCGCAAGTGTACACTTTTTCTTCTTTTTATGTATTTTAAGCTTTAAAACTAGTTTCCGTTAGCCGTTGATTGCATTGTTGAGATAGCTTTAAAAAATAAGTAAGCTTCGACGGGTCAAATGGTGAGCTGTAAAATATTCTTCTATGACAAATTTGCAAAAACATTGACCAAGATATCTAAGATCACTACATCATGAAGACACGTGGATAAATTTTCTGATTCCATTTTAAATTAACAACAGCGAAAAAAATTAAACAAAATAAAACAACGATTAAAATTTCAGTTCAAACAAATGGAAACTTGAAAAATTTTGCAGTTATTGGTTTTAGCAAATAATCAAAGGAAACATGAAATTATCACCATCAGAATAATACTATCCTGATAATATATTCGAAATTTTTTCCATTTTTCACGAGAACCCTGCCTGAAAATCTTAGCGGTCTGAATTACAGTTTTACAGTGGAAACTTTCGCAATTTTAATGTAGTTTTACTTCATTGACAATTTTTGTCAACGGCGTACCTACATTAGCATAAGTGGGGATATTAGTAGCGTACAATTTATATCGGCTTCACAGGTCAAAAGTTAGCAATAAATAATTAAATACAAGTCGTTGAACCTTACACCAAATGCGAGTTTTGCTTTGTACATTTAGCAACTCAAATAGTTCAAATGTTATGATTTTTCTTCAAAGTTTCACCATAAGTTTATAACATAAATATACGTAAATAAAAGCAATTTCAAAACATTTATTAAGATTTTGCGTTGAAAGCAATATATTATTCGTTTCAGTACGGCATCATAAAAAATTGTACTTTTAAATTGATACTCAACCTTTTCATCCCACGAATTATTTAATTGAAATAAACAGGAAATTATGATCCTCTAACCGATGTTAAGTACTATTTTTGCACTCAAGTGGTAATCTTCGTTTAGTTTCTGTAAAGAGTATAGCTGATTCTAATAGCCTATTCATGAATATTTACCGTTTTTGAAAGAGCCAATCAGTATATGAAGTTCATATAAATGCGTTTTTAATGAAATATAGTGCTCTTTATTAACTACCGGTGGCATTGTCAAATGCGATATAGGTAGTTTGTGCGTTGAAGATCCGGTCTGTGTATGTGTTAGTGTGTGTGTGTCTGATAACACAATAACTCAAAAAATACTTGACACCAAGTTTGGTACACAAGTACCTTAGGTCAATATCTTAGAAGAGTTTGAATTTAAGCTCCCTGGGTCAAACTCTTTAGGGTCAGGAGGTCAAAAGTTACATGGTGGTTTATGTATAATCACATTTTTATTGCATATCTCAATAGAGAGGACTATGCTAAGCAACTTTTATGAAGGCACCATGGGCCAATTCATAACCTCTGGGGCGCTGAGGGTCGTAAAATGTCACATGCATTAGTCCCTACTACCGGTAGTTTTTCATATGGTCATAGTTACCCTTTTCGCTACAATTATGTACGATTATTTATCAGAAATTCTTCAACAAATACACTATATTAAATACAACGTTTCAAATTATATTCATAATCAATCAGAGATAAAATGTACAAAGTAGTAGAGATGCTGAGATTTTATAATTCTGAGTTACGTGTTAATTTGTTGTTCAATATTGCGTGTACCATGAAATTCTAGCAAGCGAATCATCTAGATTGTGTAGCGCCTCGATTGAAACAAATATATTAGTTTAACGGCGTTAGAAAGAAACAAATACATCTTCAGTTTACTCGTTCGATATATATTACTGTTTCACTGTAGAAAGATCCTGTTCTAGTTCACAAGTTTGGTTTGGTGAGAATTTATAAGAAATTAATCTTTTACAGGAAATTATACAAAATCAAGTTTTGAAATTTACATTTTTGAAATCGTTATGCCACCATCTAAACATTTATAGTCTGAGATTCATTATGCGAAATTAGTAAAATCGTGCATTTGCTCGTCGTGAGAGGCGGAATGTAATTACTTAACTGATTATTTCACTGCTTGCGTCAAATATTCGAAAATCTTAATTTGTATAAACTCAACCCTTGCCTTGTTTAAAAAACGTTCCTCATTCTTATAAAAAAGAATATTTTATCAGTGATCTAATTTCTATAAAAGCCTCGAACATTTATTTATCAATATCTCCATATATAAATCTGAGAGAATAGGAACCTGTCATCACAAAAAACTACAATATAGCTTAAAATTGATAAATGGCTGTTCACGTTGATAATTTATTTTAAAAATTTCTCTCAATATGAATGTATTACAAACAAAAAGTATTTCAAATTTCAAATCAAATTTGTATGGTTATTAACTATTAACTAATTTTTATGAACGCTTAAGATAAATGAGTAAACCCAATTCTTAATCCATATCATACGTAAAATATTCTATGGAGATGTTCTAAGAATGTTCAAATCCACCAAAAATTTATTTATTTTAACGCCGGCATGAGCAAATGCGAGCTTTTAACCGAGCGAAAATTAGAGAGAGGCGTTGAAAACGAAGTGGTTGACTGGTCAAACAATAATTTAAAAGAATTAATATCATCGAAACCAGCCTAATATTCAAAATTATGTTCCACGTATTTGAAAAACATTTTTAACCAAAAAACGAACGAGCAAATGGTTTTATTTAAAAACCTATTTTAATTTTAGCTTTTCTTCATACTTTGAAGAATTTTGTGATGTATTTTAAAGCTAAAATAATTCTAATTGTCTTAGACCATAATTAGTTTTTCTATCGCCGGCATCTCATCTAAATTTAAATTTATTTTTTGCGTCTTATGTCTGCCAATGCAAATAAATGCACATTTTTATTTTTAAGTCTTTAAGAAAATTATTATGTCAAATTTCTTTCCATCAACAACATCAATAAAAATATCAAAATAAATGTAGCGGTATGAAATAATTTTTAACCGGTTAACTTGCATTTGCATGTTTTTTCATTTTGACAGAAATTTGTACTTCGATAGTTATTATTGGTTTCAATTTTTTATTGGACTTTCGGATAATTCTAGAAAAAACAAACAAAAATATTTTATTCGATGTTTCCGTACTAATTCATATTGAATGTCTTATTGTTATTCCTATTATTCATGAAAATTCTTATAAACATTGATTTTATTTTCAGTTCATGTATGCAATGTGTCGAAAAATTGATGCTTTTTGGAACGGTGATGGTTACTCACGTTGCCCCGATTCTCTCCAGCACTGGAGAACTT
>JAQFYG010003999.1:0-11648 GCA_034694325.1 Entomobrya corticalis | reverse complement strand
TCATCATTTCCTCATTCGTTCATAAAAATAGCATCTGTCTATGGTTCTAAACCCACTCATGATAAGAATACTTTATTTTTAATCACATCATCAATAATTTTTGTGCAGCACTGGTGATTGTCTATTTTAACAAGGGTAGTAGTAGTGGGATAGTAGCTTCAAAAAAGTTCATCGACATCTTAAAAGCTATTTATTAATAATATAAAAAGTTTCAAAATCATCATTTTGAATTTTTGGCTATATATGATTTTTACCTACTAACTCATCAAAATTAGCCGTTTTTTGGAATTTCCAAAGATTTAAGCGTGGAACCTCGTGCATATGCATCTAACACTTGTGTGTGGTAAGTTTTGAAAGTTGTTGAATAATTAGCCTTCACATAACATATGGCCCAATAATTAAATGCAATTTTCCCCAACTTCGTGGTCAAATTGATATGAGATATGAGATAGTGGATATGAGATAGTGGCTTCACAAAAGTTCATCAGCATCTTATAAGCTACGTATTGGTAATTGAAAAAATTTCAAATTCGTAATTTTAAAAATTCCATATTTGCCAAGTTCCATCAAAAATAAATTTTAAAATTTATTTAAAATTTTAGAATTTTGAAATTCTAGCCGTGGAACCTCATGTAACACTTCTAGTTATGTGCAAATACCAAGTTTGACATTCCTGAGTCAAACAAGGCCATAGAAAATTGATGCCCAATTTTCCACTTTTTCATATTTCAACCACCTTCAGGTCGGACACGGGATATTTTTGGAAAATTCTGTCTTCATCAAAAATACTTCCTTTCTGATAAGCTACATGAAAATACTATTGATTTTTTATTTTGAGACTTTCATGTCCAAAGCTTGCATATATGATATGGAGTTACTCTTTAATATTTTGTTGCTAAAATACACCAAATTAGGCCAATAGAAGGAAATTCAAGGTTAAAGCGTTTTTCCATTCAAATGCGGCAGGTGATTGGAAACATAAGCAAATTGAGTTTAATTACTTCCAAATTCCATTTATACGAGAATATTAATTTTTAACCTAATCAAAAATAGCTTGCGCAAATAGACAGACACATTAATCGCATAATTTAAATGAATAAATTTTACCTAGTGTTAAATTACGAATAAAATATAAACTAGTAATGCTGATTTAAATTTCACAGTTTTTATCGACATCAAAATGGAAACATGGCAAAAGGAGCACATCACCAGTAACTTGAGGAAGCTTATCGAATATACGGATTGTAATGCAACGCTGAAAGCAGAATTTGAATCTAGAAAGCTATTATCCAATACTGACATTGACAAACTGGTAAGACGTTTTAATTTCTGGAAGGGCTTGTTCCTTTAGAAGATTAGTTACGTTATTGGTTGATCTTTATGCTGTTGCTTTTGATATCTTGTGTTTCGATTGTGCTTTTGCTACTATTGTTTAAAGTTTTCATTGCTCCTAAATTTAAAATTATTGTTTTACATTTTATTGCAAGCAATTGAAATCAGTTTCACGTTTTAATATTGATGCCTGTAGCCAAAGGATTCGATCCTGCATTTTTTTCTTACTTTGTTAGCGCATATCCCTATTTTGAGCTCATCAAATCAGGTAAGTTCACATAAAAAGTTCTTATTCACTCCCAGTTCAGAAAGATTTTCCCCACACAACGTCCCGCATTTATTGCATCAATTAATGTAAATGAGAATTTTTGAAGCACAAACACATGATACGACACCCAGCACCAGATTAGTGGCACTTGACACCCGATTTACAATAATAATAAAAATTGATAATAACTGAAGTGACTCCCCATACCCGGCTTATAGCGCCCCGAACCCGGCTGTGTGCACCTCGAACTCGAGTAATGGTACACCAACCATGGTGTACAGCACTCCGCAAGCGTTTTATTACAACCCGAACTAGGCGCACAGCAGCACACGAGTTCCGCCTTACAAAACTATTAGTAACTTTTTCGTAGATTCATATCTCATTTTATGCGTTGAGTAACAGTTCTATTACTTAACCCACATTGAACTGCTTTCTGCCTAGTTGTATGATATAAAGTTTACGCAAGTGATCTAGTACCGTTTGATAAAACAAACGTTATTTTACGCATCAACGAGATATTAATTGATCAATAACAAGATATATTGAGGTATGGTGAGGTACCTGATCAAAAACTTACCTAACTTTGCTTACCATAAAATATTAGCGGTGTTTAAATAATTTAAATTTGGGTACAGGGAGCCGATAGAAGGTAAGGTAAGGCCGATTGACAGATTAATATCCGGTATGATGCGTTCATTAACGTTTCTATTCTTTGAAAGGTACTGTATGCCGGGTTTAGGGCACTATAAGCCGGGTATGGGGTGTCAAATCAATTATTATCCATTTTTATTATTGGTAATTGTGTGTCAAGTGCCACTAATCGGGTTGTAAGTGTCGTATTTTGTGTTTGTGTTTAAAAAACTCCGGTTTACATTAAAATGATGCAGTAAATGCAGGACTTTGTGTGGTGAGAATCTTTGGAGAAAACACTCACCTCTACGTTTTTTCAAGATAAAAAGAGTAAGGGAGCGAATAAGAATTTTTAATGTGAACTCACCTGATTGAGTGTGCCCAAAAAAGAGATATGCGCTTACAAAATAAGAAAAAAATGCAGGATAGAATCCTTTGGCTACAGGCATCGATAATTATTTTAATAAATTTTTTACGGAAAGGCCATAACATTTATTGCATAAATAAATCATAAGTTCTGCTATTAGGAAACGAAACGAAACAAAGAAGGACAATTGGCGGAGTCTTTACTACTGTATTCTATGCTTAAAACAAGAATCAAGGCTTATGGAGGACTCATTAAAGCACTTGTGGAATGCAATCAAAGCGGAGCGGCAGAAATACTTCATAAAGGATTTCTAGAACACGGCCTTTTAAATGCTGAAGTCAAATGTCAGGGCCGAATTTTAAAATTAAAAGATGTTTTGAAAACTGTTACCTCTGCTGACATCAAGGAAATTTTAGACACAAAACTGGACGATGCCAATTATGTTGACTACTTTATCACGGGAGTAAAGACGCTGGAGCTGATAAAAGAAACCATTCCACCTCTGCCCAAATATTATATTCCAAGAGGGATTTCAAACAGAGTGAAAGTAGACCCAAAATTATTCGAGGAAAAATGCAATGATGTCTTTGTCTTCAGGGATACAATTGAGAGAGTAGCACTGACTGGACTAGCGGCCCCAAATAACACATCTGGATCCGACAGACAACTAGAGGAAGTTGAATGTCGGTTTATATATTTAAAAGATGAGACTCACTGGCCACAAATTAGAAAAATCTCCAAGCATCCAACGCATTTGATCAAACACGAGGCCGCAGAAAATTTATACATTCTGGAAGAAACTTCTGGGAATTCAGAAATTATAACAAAATTTACTGTTCACCGGGGCAAAGAAAAGACTTATATTTCAGAGGAAGAGCTGATTGAAAAAGTTCAAACTTGTAAGGTGTCGTCTGGAATCTGCATTTGTGATAGCCCAGGAATGGGGAAGTCGATAGTACTCGCAAGTCTTGCCCACAAATTGTCGACAAAATATCCCGAAGGAATCGTTGCTTTTATTCAATTGTCAAAGTTTATGACTCAATTAGGTTTGTCTAAAGGCACAGTATCAAACCCAAAACAAACTTTGGAACTTGTTTTGCAGGAAATAACTCCGTCATTAAAGGCACTATCAATACTAGAGAAGGCATTGAGTAAAATGACTTTTAAGTTTCATTTATTTTTCGATGGATTTGATGAAATTTCAAATGAAAATATTGAAACCGCAAAAACATTTTTGAAACAAATTACCCAGACTGAGCACAACATTAAATTGTACGTTTCATCCAGGCCGCATTATCGTGCGGATTTAGAAAAAACACTGCAAGTAATTTCATACGACATTCGGCCATTCAATAATGAAAACCAAATTTGTTTTCTCGTTGGATTTTGGAAACAAAACATTGTTAGCAGTAGGATACACAAATTGGAATCCATTGCACGTGCTTGCATTAAATCAATGTGTAATACTGTAACAGAAGATGAAAATGATATTCTTGGAATTCCTCTGCAGTGCTATCTCTTGGCACAAATTCATCTTGACAGAGTAAAACTGCAGGCAGGTCTAAACACTGAAAATGATTCAATATTTTCCGGTCGCACAATATTTCAAATGTACCATGAGTTTTTGGAGCAGCGGTTTAGTCAATTTCAAGAAAACACTGACGCAAATATTTCCCATCAAAATAGCAACATAAGCCGCCAGGTAAAATACTTTCATGTTTGGATGGCTTTGAAGTTACTTTGTCTAGAAATTGCCAATAGCTTTGATTGCATTTACAATATTGAAAGTCAATGCAAGGCAATAAATTATCTGGAACTAGGAATTCTAGAGTTAAAACCAAATGGCAACATCGATTTTGTACATCGCACGTTTGCAGAATTTCTGGTTGCAGACTTTTTTGCAAAATTGTTCACAGAATCACATGTTCCAGAATATTTTGAAAGTTTATTGAATGACGATATAGTCGGCCAATCTTTATCCTTTTGCTTTAGCACTTTGAAGTCCGGCACCAAGTTCAAATTACGTTTCCTTTATGATTGTGATTGGGAAGATGTAGATGTTTTACACGTTTTCAATAGTTCCACAGTCATTTTCTTTCTCAACTCTTTCTTAGAAACTGTAAAACCCTACAATTTAAACACAACTGTTAGAAATAAATTTACCGAACTAATTCCTCCATGCGATCTATATAAAATATTGCAAGCCTGCATGTGTAACAAATGTGGCCATATTATATATTTTTTAGATAAAATGTTGAAAGATATTCCTGAAAATATTCTTGACGAGCATAAAAACTATTTATGCAAAAATTATGCTTGGCTTTCAATTGACTATTATGATTCATCTTCTCCATTCTACGCAAACCGCCTTTGTCTACTAATATCTGCATCTGCAGGGTTAGATGTAAACGGCCAAAAATTTTGTTTCAACTTTTTCGAAAACTGCTTCCAGGTTAAAAGTGACGAGATTTGCAGCATTTATCCATCTGATTTACCGTCACCGTTAGAACGCGCCTGCGAAATAGCAGACTACGAGCTGGTAGAATTTTTTTTGGACAAAGTGCCCCTTGAAGGTAGGGAACTGATTAAGATTTGTGTTTATCAAAGTGTCATGGACTCAGACGAGACAATCAACCAGCGAATAAATATCTGTGCATTGCTTTTGAAAAAGAATAAACGACTAATTAACGAATGCTTTAGTTTTTTACGCACCCGAAAATTTCCTTGCAGTACCCATATAAAAATTTTTAAATTTTTGGTACTACACGAAGCAAATATTGATAAATTGCACTGCAATTCTGATATTTTTATTAACGCAGCTAAAAATGCTGCATTTGATGAATATTTTCGATTTTTTGCTAATGACTGTGAACTAAACAATATTTTGCATGGAAAAAAAGTTTCTTCATTAATTTTTATTTTATTATACAGCAAACACCTGCTTCTCGAGACATTTCAAAAATGCTTGTCGCTTTGCGAATCTCCAATCCTTATACAAAATCGAGACAAAATATTACTGAGTGCTGTAGAAGGTAGTCAATCAATAGAAATTTTCTTGGAGCTGGAAAAATATGTCGGAAATTTTGATACAAACAGCGTCAACGTTATTAAGGCCTTTCATGTGGCAATACATTACAACAAAACTAAAGTTATTGAATATTTTTTAACAAAAGGAGTGTCACCTAACTCATTTGACAGTGAACGTGAGCCTGCTCTGTATAATCTAAATGTCAGATTAGAAACGTTCAAACTACTCGTGGATGCTGGGGCTAATATTACCGCGATAAACGAAACTGGCAAAAATATTTTGCATATTGCTGCAATAAATAAATATGTTGTTGAAGTAATCAAATATGTTTTACAATTAAACAATGTAAAACCAACCAAAATTGCTAAAAGAGATTTAATTAACACATGTACTAACCCATACAGTAGTGATGCGGATAAAACTATCAGCCATTTGCTAGCAACTCAAGATAAAGATGGTCGCCTGCCATTAAATTATTTTTCTAATCAAGACTTCATTGAAGTTTCCAAACTTTTATCTGGTAGTTTAGATGAAATCTTTTTGAATCTTGTAATGAATGATCAAACCTGTTTGCTTAGTTATCTTGCAAGCAACTCAGCAGCGTCAGTTTGCTTTTTAAAGCTGTTAGTAAAAAATGGTGCAGACTACCAAAAATGCAATTACAAAGGTCAAAATGCTCTTCACTTGGCAGTATTGAACGACTGTGGAATTGAAATTGTTGAGTATTTTCTTTCTCTTGGAGTCAATCGGAATCATCGCGATGTAGATGGCAACACTCCTTTGCATCTCTCAAAATCTTCAGAAGTTTTGAAACTTTTAATCTTGAAAGGCGGAGACCCGTCTACTATAAACTTCGATGGTGAAACAGTTGTTCACAAATTGGCGTTAGCACTGGACAGTGAACAATTTCATGAAACTGTTTTGTTTTTCTCAGAAAATTTCAAGTTGAAACACATTTTATCTCTTGAGGATAGAACTGGACAGACTTTGTTGGACATAAGACTGTACAACAAAAAAAAATTATATATCAAAACGTTCGAATTGTACAATGATATTTACAAATCAATTGGAGTTGGCATGATTGTATTCCATAATAATTTGTTGTGTTATTTATTTCATAATTTAGGCAGATCTGAATTGAGGTTATATCAAAGACAATTATGGGTTGACAGCCCGGTAGCTTTATTAACAAAGCTTGCTTCAATGGAGAGAGTAAATTACCACATCAAAGACAATCAAGGTAACAATATTTTACATTATGCCGTTCGCTGTGGTGAATTGGATTTGGCTGAGTATTTTCTGAGTCTCGGCATGTCACCAAATGAGAGAAACGATAATCGAGAAACTCCCATTTTACAAATTGTATGGAAGTCATTCGATGCCTTGAAAATTTTAAAAAAGTTTATTGAGTGCAGAGCGGATCTTTTGGCGATAGGTAATGAGCGAAATACTCTGCTACATAATTTAGTCCAATGCAAACAGTACACAAGGTTGCCAAGAATATTTCTGTTATTTGATGACATCAATGCAGCCAATAAAGCCCTCCTTATAAAAGATATGTCAGGTCGCACTCCGTTGGATATAATGTGCACCAACTATTCTGATTTAACACTTTTGAATGCATTGGAAATACTTTTGCTAGTTCCTGGAATAAGTATAAGCCCCGGTGTACTGCAAAAGAGAAATGTATTTTTATATGCTGTTGAAAAAAGAAGACCGAAACGCGCTCTTCAATTAATATTTGATGCCGGGGCCAACCATAACGCATTAACAAACAATGGGAATAATGCATTTCATGTATTTGCAAAAAGTAGTATGAGCAAATTTGATCGTTATCGCAACAGAAAGTATGACGAAGATATGATTGAATATCTTTATTCTATAGGCATTGACATCACCCATAGCAATCATAATGGTGAGACCCCACTTGATTTGGCAATATCAACATACAACAATGTTGATTGGGATAATGAATGGAAAGATGTTAACGGCGTCATTTCTCGTGAAGAACACAATAGCTTTATGGAAGCTTTACAAAAATATTATTTAATCTCATTTAAAGCATAAATTTAGTAGCAGAGTTACGCATTTTTATGCATCCTACTTTCAGTCATAACCAGATGAAAAACGGTGTTTCTGTTTTTAAAATTTGAAAAGAGCAAAATGGTACAAGATATTGACCGGTAGTGGTAAATTTATTTAAATTGAAAATTTTCAAGTTTCCGGCTGTCAGAATTTGTGAAACATATTTTGGCAATTTTTGATGATAACATAATTTTTGGAGAAACCTTCAGTTAAAGTATAAATAACAAATAATGCTGGTGATGGGCAAGTTTATTTAGGAATATGTGTGATGCTACAAAATTTAAATTAAGTAAAATACATTTTTACGGCACATCGTTACCATGGTATTTAAACTACAATATTGTTGATGGTCAAACCTGTAAAATAATGCTTAATTCTAGATTTGTTTATTATACCAAGTAAAGACTATTGATATAATGTAAAAAGTCAAATATTGGTAAGATTTTATTTTATTTGTTTAATTGCTTATCGAATATAAGAGTTAAAATCTTTTTCATATGCGGGAAACTTAACTGGATGTTTAGTGAAGCAGTAATTAATAAATAAACTTTCAGCAATTTGTTAGTTTATAAGTCATATTTTGGTTTGTTAAAGTGTATAATTACCACTCGTTGTTTTATAGAAATACGTAAATTTTTTAGATAATTTATTTAGTTGACAAATTAAGATAATGTTATCAAATAAAAATATTGAACTTTTTAAATACCTTCTCTAGTGATGAAACTAATCACCATTAACCTAGAAAATGTTTGCGACATAAATAGTGTCAATAATTTATTATTTTTGTTTACGTTTTACCGAAAAAGAGAAAAACATAACTTTTTTCTAGAATAAATTGGATTGTGAATATTTAGCCATTTTAAAAACTAAATGCTGTTGTCAGTCAATAATATTTAATGGATAAAAAATATCCATATATTTTTGTCTCAGTGAACAAGCTACAAGTATTATGCTGGGAAATCCAAAATCGGTAAAGAAGGTGTAAATTGTAATTATATACTCGGCGTTTTTCTATTTTTTCAAAAAAGCTAATGTCTGACCCAAAACTCAGCAAAAATGTAAAAAGTGTGGTTTTTGGACGGCGCTTGCAATTGGTAAGACTGTTCACTGTAATAACCATGTTTACATTTTTGTTGATTTTTTGGTTAAAAATTAAAGTTTTTTAACAAGTAAAAGTACAAATTTTAAATCTGCATCTTTAAGATTAATTTTGGATTCCCTACCATTGTATTTTGGAGCTGTGGAGACTGTTTGTTGAAGCACTTTTTCAACAATAAATCGCTCATACTGAAAAATTGATTAAGTGACTTTTATTTTCAAAGTTTTTGACATGAATCCCAAAGATCGCACATCCGGTTTGGGCTCCCATTTTTATGAAGGTTTTTAGGAGAAAGAATTTAATGGTAAGTGTGAATTGAGCCGAACAAATATATTAGCAAATTCAATTTCTTTATGCAAAAATACCGTATTAGTTTTATATTTTTGCGGTATTTTGATTTTTATTACTCCATTTTAAAAATGGATAAAGTTTCATTTTTATTCCAGTCATTATTTATAATATGTTTCTTTTTATTTAAAAGGGTGTCATATCTTTGGTCATTAGTCATTTCAACATACAAAATTTACTTTGTGCGATGTCCCATGTCAAAATGAAACGTGGAGCGATGAGTTCGTGTCAAGATTGGAAAGGGAAATCAGAATGTGTCAACCACAATTTTGTACACAGGAAATTTGCAGAATACATCATACCACGTCAGTACGTTTTAACATATTCTCCTTCAGCCAATTTTTTCAAGATATTCCAAAATAATCATGTGCTGAGAGACGAACACGAAGCTGCGCTATAGCTTCTTACACCTTTGAAAAGTCTTTGATAAAGTTTACATCATGAATTACATATAAAAATGCATTTTAATAAATGTTTAATAAACAAAAAATGAATCCTGAATTTTTGCAAATTTGTGCTTGCACATTATATTACTTTTAATTTTCATACACAGTTTCGTTTTGTACATGTGATAATGGATGTATTCAACTGATTTTTATTTTTTGGTTGTAAAAACTTCTTGGAATTTTGCACAACTTTTTGGAACCGGAAATGGAACGTCCTCAGGTGACTGCGTGTTACAATAAGGATATTTTTGAAAATTTCAAAATATTTTTCAAATTTTAAATTTTGCTTGATCCCAAGTTACTTAAGTAAGATTAATTAACTAGTAATTAAATCCAACGAATATTTTTATTGCTTTTTCAGCTCCACCTGCTGGAATGGCCATTTGGAATTGTTAAATTACATTGTAAACCAGCCACCTCCAGAACCACCTCCATGTCAGTTCTCTTTTCAGATTTCGAGCAACTGGTCAACAAATGTCCTCAGAAGGATCCCAGTGGACGCCCGGATTTAACTACGCTTATAAACCACTCCAGGATCCAGAGATGGGAGCGACAAAATGTCGACTTTGCCGGATGAGTTCAGAAAACCATGGAACGTCACAATTTGACGCTCTCCAAAAGTAAATCTTGGCTCCGCCCACACACAGAACAAATATTATTTAGAACTCTGCAATTTACACTCTAAATTTAATAGTTTAATTTTATTTAAATCCAAATCCACAGCAGTCACTGATGTTTAAACAAGCCAAATACAAAGAATTCCAGTGAAAATGACCTTCAAAGACCGTGACCGTGACCCTTGTGACCTGTAAATAAATAAATGAACGCACACATTCCTCAAACCTCTTTCGCAAAAATTTTCGTTTCGGAGATCAAAAAGGAACAGGAAACTGGAAACAACTTGATTAATATGTATGAACATTTTCTCAAGATTAAGATAAATTTAAATATTTAAATGATTGTTTAAGTGATCATTCCTCCAAGGCTATTTAGCATTTAAACTATATTTAAATCTATTTAAAACTGTATCTATAAAAATATATTCAAGAAATTCCAAAATAATATTTAACCAAAGAGAAAGGTACATAATTAATCTAGTTAATTAACTAATTATCTAAACTTGTCTTCTTTGATTTCAACAATATTAATTTCTAGTCAGTACAAAGTTTAAATGTGAATTCAAAATAAACTAAATGTAATTGGGTTTAAAATAAATTTAAAGTTTTCCATTATATTCCAAAGTACAATGAACTACTTTTACTTTTGCCAGAAATATATCCTCTCCAACAAACCGTTCTACAATTACATTTAATTTTTCTATCATTTGTAATTAAATTAATGATTAGCTAATGATAATAATACCTAATAAAGTATTTGTCTTATCGTATCAACCACGACTCTTTTGGTATTTTATTTTGTCTCAGGCCCAGGCCAAGTTCCCATCTCCACGCGATTTGCAATGAAAACAGGATATGGGGCTGTTCATAACTAATGCTACGTACCGTACTACGCACCCATTTTTAAACATCGCAGATTTCCCGTTCTATCCTTTTTCAGAAGTAGGCGCCGTCAGAACAGAATACAAAAACAAAATTGTTAAAAGGGTAGCTCAATTCTCATAACATATTCGTTTTGCATGGTCAGCCTCTTAATTCTCGTTTAGTGAGAGAAGTTGAAAGGCTGAAAGCAGAAAGAGGAAAATGTTTTTTCATTTTTGATGATGATCTAGCTAGATGATGATGACAGAATGCCACTTCATCTTCATCATCAAACATGCGTACATTTGCATGCTAGTCGAAAAAATAAATTAATTTGTTCATGTCATGTCAAAGCAGTATAAAGTAAATAAGATTGGGTTTAAATTCAAATTTGTCTTCAATAATATTTCAACGTACATTTAGCAGATTATATTTTTTATCATAAATACGAAGGCATTATCAGAGATAGTGCGACGACTTTGGAAGACATTATTTCCGACGGATTACAGTAAACAAAAAATGTAATTAATAGAATAGTTAGCACTAACCCTTGTCTACATTTATCAT
>JAQFYG010003998.1:0-11653 GCA_034694325.1 Entomobrya corticalis | reverse complement strand
TTTGGGTTCAAATTCCATAAACCACCCGGTCATCGATCCACCCGGTTTTTGAAGTATCATCCTGACATTGAAGTATACTTTAGGGCTTCATGAAAATGTTCAATTTAATGGAAACTTCTTTTTCACTTTACTCATACTCAGCGCAGCACATCATTTTTAAAGGATTTGTGAAGTTGTGAAAATAAACTTTGTGGAGTTTGATTGATGGCTTTTGTATCCTCATGTCTTCATCCATACCTATAATCATGCAAATGCACTTCCAGAGTTGGCATGCTGTAGATTTGCATTTTAGGAATAACGTTAGAGCAAACTATAAGAAAAATTTTGAAGTAAAATGAGAGAATTCAAATTAGAAAATGTTTTCAGAGGCCATGACTCTGAATATCGAAATTGATCAGGTTTACTCACCGTGGCAATCAAATGATTTTAAACATTTGTAGATGGTAGTAAGATCTAGTAACAATTAACATAGTCATTGCCTGTTTTTTTATTTTTAAAAAACAAAAGGATTATTTGGAAAATGATTGCAAAAGAAATAAAATGCCGTTGAAAAATAATGATCATCCGTGTCTAGTCAATCGTACTTACTGTCGTTAGTTCTGCTGAAAACTCATCATAATTCATAAATCAGAATCGTAAATGAACATTATAAACTTGTAATGAATATCTCACGTTTAAAATGTACATGACTTCACAAGACTGGAGATATCAATACCAATAGAGTATTTATAATTTATAAATGGTAATAAGTAGGTATTAAAGCGTTTATTTATCTATAACTTTATAAATATCTTCACGAAACGAATATGTTGCCAGCTATTAATGCATGACCTCGATAAGATAATACGCATGCGTAGGTACACAATGTTTTTGCCAAGCGTTTTGCGATTCATGACCTCGTATAAGGTCATTTAATTTATAAATAATTTTATCACGGTAATAAAAATGACCGAGATTTTTCATGAAAGTCATCACTCGAGTGAGGATTGACATTAAATGAATATGCATAAGTAAATATCAAACTTTCATTTTTATGCATTACCATGTATGGAAGACTTGTTGAAAGATTCATTTCTGATTTAATTGGCACTACAAACTACAAATAAAGGAAATGTCAAAATAATACTGATTTCTTTTTTTTAACTTGTCACCAACCGCTAAACACAACACATTTTCTCTGGAAATATAATGCGGAAATGAAGATAACTAATTGAAAAATTGGATTTTTTGTTACAGATTTGTACAATCACAATCTGACAAGTTGAGGTTGAGATTCTTATGAACAGATTTTATGTGAATTTAATGTGTTTTACAATTACAATTTGAGTCTACCTGTAGAACATGAAATGGGAGAAATCTTACATGACATAATATGTAGTTTTATTTCACTTCAAGTGAATGTTCATGAAGTATATTGATTGTCGATAATTCAATTCAAAGCACGCATTTATTCACAAATTTTCCTCGAAAAACATGATGTAGACTTGTCTTGTCATTCACGTTTTTCCATTTTGTTTTACATCACATTTAACAAATTTTACATCAATTAGATCACCAATGATCACTACTAACACCAACTTCTATCCTCGTGTTGAATAACTAAATAGATGGATGATAATTGACTCCACCACAGACCGGTTAGCAATCAATACTTTGTATAAATTTCAGAATGCAGAAAATTTATTTAGCACTTCTCAAAGATAAAATCCCGGAGATAAGATTTTGAACGTGTGGTCATGTACTTGTAATGATAGCCAAAAGGATATGATGATGATGAAAGCATGAATTACAATATAAAAATGTACGTTCTTCCTCAGACCTGATAAAAAATAATATATGCATAAGGTCATGGTGCTACGCAAGGTGAGAACTGTAGTGGACAAACAAATTCATATCTCTCAAATTTTAATGTGGATATTCAGCAATCTGGAATCTGGATGTTATACGTTAATATGCACTGGACAATAGTTTATGTTAAAACTTTGAATGAGTAAACAATAATTCATTAAGCATCTACCACAGTGCAGTGTAGTAAATCACACATTATCCTCCTATTAGACTTAACATTTATCCGCTCCATAATCATCTCTGAATTAAACTATTATAATTTAAAACAGCATTTGAACAAAAACACATTTTTTGACGTTTTTGACTCAGATTTATTTCTCTTTGATAAAAAATGACTTAAATATTAATTTTTATCTTTGCAACCTGTGCGTGGTCCAGCTAATAAAAAGAGGCTAAAACGGCGGCTTTCATCAATGGCAAGCTGCAAAAACAAATAGACATTCAAACCCCAACCAGCCAACATCATTAGACTTGTGTCTGACAGTTTTATGGTAGTTTTCTGATTATTTTGGTAAGAAAAGTGTGATGTGATATAATAATTATGAAAATAATCAAGATCAACTTTATCAATACGTATAACCCACAGTTAAATTGCATTAACTATAATCAACCTCTGTTGAAGCAAAATAGCTTCTAAAAACTAAAATTTAATGTTATGATATGATGGTGTTGAGTCATTATGACAGTGCACACTTGTGAAATATTTTGCTAACGGTTAGGCTTTGGTTCTGGACTTCAGAGTAAAACCATAAGAAAGGCCTTTCAGTACTTTTGCGCGTGCTATTATTGCCGTTATGAGCCAAGTCATGGGAAGAGGTGTGAACTCTTGCATTTTTCATCTTCGTTTTCTTCATAGTTTGGTTTAAAAAAGTGAAAGAAACCAGACCAAACAAAAAAGAAATATTTATCGCAATAAAAACAACAGGAAATTACAATTTATGGGATAAAGAATTGAAGGACGAATGGATGAAGAAGGGGGTTTTCGAGAATATTGGAGAAGCAAATTATGAATTTTGAACAAAATTTGCACTTTTACTTGAAAAGAGTTGAAAAGTTGCAAACAAAGCAACACTGAAAGTTTTTAATGAATACAAAATGCGTTGGTGGCGTGTTCTCTAGTGGACGATCTGAAGTTGTTGCTCTCGAACAAACGAAAGTAATAGCGAACGTTATTTTGTTTGAATGAGAAAAATATTCAATTATTTTATGAGTGAAGTGTGTAACTGTAACATGATAAGTTTGAGATAGTTTTCTTTTTCAACAAAAAAAAACATAATAATAATATAGTTCTCATTTCCAAAATGTAAACAAATACTGCGATGTACGTGTTGAAATAGCTATTTTTGTACAGAAAACGGTTGTTGAAATGGACTGAAATGTAATAGCAAGTTCATTTTTCTAACTAAACAATATATTAAACATTTTTACATGTTTTACAATAAAAAAGATAAAGTTAACTGTGAAGAACTTCCACTTGATAAGTTGAGACTTGAGACATTATAGAAAAATACGTTGAAAAAACAAACCACTTTTCCAACATTTTCGCGTGTGTGTATCGCACAAGCATAACACTTGAGAAAACCGACAAGACTTCATTTTATAACCGAAAAAAATACATCTTATCTTTTTGCAGCGTCATCATCATCACTGCATTGCATAGCACACATCCTTCAAAGATAATATGCCTGAAAAGCGACAGGAAAGGAGAAGCAAAGAAGAAGAGAGGAACAACCATGAAAAATAATATTTGCCAGTTGGTAATAAATTACACACTTTATTTCATATTTTTCTTCTTCAGAACAAGTTTCCAAGCAAGCTTGAAGCTGTCAAGTCTATTTTCTCTCTTTTAAACACTTTTCTAAAGGATGTTACCTATATCCAATTTCATAAAGAAAAATCGTTAAAATAATCCAACCGAAAATTATATCTTTCCATTTCCATCTCGAGAAAAAAATGTTGTAGGAGCATCAAGTACTAGACTAAGAGGCTCTTCTTCTTTATTAGCTCATTCGCCAAATTACTTGCATGCTTTTCTGTCAGGCGGTTGCGCTAAAAATTATATGCTCGTAAACCTTTAAAAATGGCTTGTAACCTAAATGAAGTCAGCCAAGAATAAAGATAAGATGGTACATTTATTATTAGAAGAACTTAGTTGGAGGTCCAAAAAAATTACCAATCATGTATAGTGACTAGCTCCAAAAAATATCTTTTAGTCAGTCAGTCAGTCATTCATCGACTCAACGATCACGTACACATAATAATCTGTAAATACGTCAACATCATTATCAAGATTTAGCATCTTTTCTCGCAATAGTTTTTCATGGGCCATCACATCATCATCATGATCTTATGTAGAGGTGTATAGGGAACATGGTAAGTCACTTAAGTCAAGTTTGAGAGTTGAACTGATAGCATTATGACAACAAACCGTGTAGACTACAAGTCGACGACGACGAGAAGAAGATGATGAAGATACTAAGTTAGCGTTCATAATTTTTTTGGACAGTCTTTCAAAACTTGTGCCAAGAAAAAAATGTTAAATGTTGAAAATTGTAACCATCTTGTTTCCTAAATTATGCATGTTCATAATATATACTACCTACAACCTATATATAGCTAATATTAAATATTATGGAAAGACGAAGAAGATAATTGATTTTTCTTTTTTATATTTTATTTTTAGGCACGTTTCCACTTCATGAGTTTAACTGCCTGTGAGTTTGCCTTTCCAGTTTTCCATCATCAGTATTCCGAAAACCATGGTCAAGATTATGTGTAAAAATTACTGAGCTGAAATGCAACGTTCTCTTTGTGCCAAGCAAATAGTGCAAAATACTGACTACATAAAAAATTGACAAGACCGACAAATAAGCGATTATCGTTATTAAAATTCAATTATAAGCAATTCAGTTTGTTTTGTGAGTTTGCGACTTGTAACGATGTTGTTTCCACAAAATATTATTAGATTCGTGGCGGCAGCTTTAGTGGTGTGGAGGTGGGAGTAATTTGATTGAATTAAAGTGTCAATATTGTTTTTTCTTTACCTAGAGCTAAGCGCAAACCCGAATATATCGAAAGAAATGGCGACGGAAGGTGAGAATTTTGTTAGAAGTGGTGACGGTGCCGACAGCGAAAACTTCACATTTCTTTCTGGTGACACTAGTGCAAATATAACAGAAGTCGAATTTAATAGGAATAATAAAACTAGTGAATTATTTTTTCCGTTTGTAACGACATTTTTGCAAAGAAATAGTATTATCAGTAGTAGTTTTTCAAGTACTCCAATGCCAATTTTTCTATTTCCGGAGGATGTTGATGGTGGTGACAATGAGAACAGCAGTTTTTCTTCAAGGCCATCAATATTTTTGGAAGCAACTGCCTTCCCCTCCTCCTCCACTGATAATTATACCTTAAGTGATTATGAAGATGTATCTAGTCAATACGCAAATCCTGCAGCAATTTTCGCTGTTCTCGTTACCTTCAGTATTTGCACAATGTTGGGAAACTCACTGGTCATCATCGCTGTTCTTCGAGAACACTACTTGAAATCCCCTCCGAACTACTTTGTTGCCAGTTTGGCAGCAGCAGACTTTTCCGTTGGAATCCTCCTTGTCCCTTTTGAAGCCACCTTTCAGCTTTTAAATCGTCGCTGGATTTTTGGCTATTTGTGGTGTGAACTATGGCACTCTTTTGATGTTCTCCTGAGCACAGCGTCAATCCTCAATTTGTGCGTTATATCTTTAGACCGTTACTGGGCAATATGTACTCCAATGAGCTATCCCCGTCGAATGACTAGTCAAAGAGCTTGTAAGTTTATTGCCCTGGTTTGGATCCTTGCAATCGTCATCTCACTTCCGGCAATATTCTGGTGGAGATCTGTAAGAACTGGGGAAATCGACCCAGAAACATGTCCCTTTACTGATGATGTGGTTTATTTAATTTCCTCTTCTTGTATCTCATTTTATATCCCTTTATCTGTCATGTTATTCGCCTACTTCAAAATATATAAAGCTGCCGTAAAGCAAAGTAAAAGTATTCGAGATGGTGCAAAGTTATTTTCGTCTCATGACAAAAATGGTGGGGGAGACATTACATTAAGAATGCATCGTGGAGGGGGAGTATGCTGTAATAACGATGATCATCGACCTTCAATATTATCACAAAATGGACATCCTCCTCAACAGCAACACCGGAAAAGCTTTTCATTTGGAAGGTCGGATTCTTCTGGACTCTCATTACTTGGGAATTTCAAACGAGCCGCTTCCGTTCGAGTGCACAATAACAAGAGTAAAGGGAAGCGTGCATTTTCAGAGTCAGGTTATCCTAGTCCTTTTGGTGAAGAAAGTACGAGTGGAGTTGCTGGAGGTGATGATAGTGAACAAGGCAGACATCAACATCAAGAGGAAAAACAAATTGGTATTTCCGGTGGTGGCAGTGGAAGTGAGATTCCTACTAGTAGTACTAACGGCACCATTTCTGTCGACCCTGCTGGTTTCCTTTTACCGTTACCTCTGGATAATAACTGTAATAATCATCATCCTCCTCATCATCATAGGAGTCGGAGTATTCCGCATATTTCAACACCCATCTTCACAAGTGCCACTTTCCGACGGCAATCCCGTCGAAGTTTTACTGTCGCCCGGAAGTTGGCCAAGTTTGCGAAGGAGAAAAAAGCAGCAAAAACTTTGGCAATCGTGCTTGGCGTTTTTATTATTTGCTGGCTGCCTTTTTTCGTCATTAATATATGGTTCGCTTTGTGCAAATCTTGTGCAGAGAAACATTTGATTCTTTTTGAGGTGGTAACGTGGCTAGGTTGGACGAACAGCGCTGCGAATCCTTTTATTTATGCCTGTTTGAGTCAGGACTTTAGAAGGTAAAGGAAAAAACAACAAAAAATGAGAAAAGTTTTCAAAAATAATTTGTCAACGTTTTGCAAGTTTTTTCTTCTCAAGTCAACATACTTTTTTCAAGGTTGTTCTTGCAGAAACTTTGCTGGTTATATTTTTTGGCTGTGAAAATTCAAACAAAAGTTGACGTTTTCAAGAAGAGATGAAAAAATATATACTTTTAATAATAAGTTCTTTCTTTAAGTTTTGACTGACGTTTTGTTTGCTATGTCACTTTTTTCTAGGGCATTTGCAAAGCTGCTTGGATGTGCTCGATGCTTGAGAGCTCGTCGACGGAGAAAAACCCAGCGAAGACTTTCAGTTGTGTAGCTGTAAATTCAAGTTATTTTTTACCCAGTAGAAATTATGCCAGAGATGTATTTTATTCTGTAAAAAGTAATATTACTTAATATTGTTTTAATAATTTTAATATTTATTTTTAATCTACTTCATTATTTTTTATATAAATTATCATCATCACAAATAATCTCAGTACTTGAATTTATGCTTTTGTATCGTTTATAAATCAAACTGTTTTTTAGATGTAGAGTAGAATTCATAACAAGCTAAAAGTTTTTTTGTATAAGAAAGAAAACATCTTTATAATAAAGACATTATTTATGCTTACAAGATGAACTATTAGCTACTATAAACATTATTCACTGTTAATATCGGTTAAGCGAGAAACTTAGAAAAAGCAGAAAAGTCGAAATTGGCATACATACCTAAATATATGACATCAATTTACTTTAAATTTTTGTATTTATTTATTAGACTTGCCATTAGAGTTTATCGCTTACTAATGCTTCTAGTACCAAATATTTCTAGTTTACAAAAACATTACAATATTTTTAATGATAATACTGCTTTGCTTTATGCTAACGTAACCTGAATATTTTATCATTTTAACTGTTTTAATAGATGCCACCGTATTTATAAGGTTTACTTGTAATATGGTAGCATTCTTTATCTAAACACTTGACTTGTGACTTGGCTTGCTTGTTGCTTTGCAAACTTTTTCTCCTTTGAAAACAACATGAACTTTTTGATGAAGAGACGCCTTTGTGTACATTGGCAATTTAGTCGAGCGACCGTATAAGTTTTAGTAAATACCTATTACCTAACTATTCATTAACATTAGTAAATATAATACCCATGCATTTCATTCAATGCTCTCAGTTTATTCAGTTTTTTTTGTTAAACCAATTGTAAGTTTTTATACTTGTTTTTTATCACAGGAAAAAACTTCATTTTCCGTGCTAATTTACTTTTTACCAGAAATTAAAACAAACTTTTTGATATACAGTTTTTATTTGCAATTGTAATTTTACACACACATGGCATAATATGTACTTTTAAAAGGGAATTCTAGAATTCTCATTCATGATCGTGCAGATTCTCGCTAAAAGCGCAAAATTGAATTATATATTTTTTTCTAGTGAAATGCTAACGCTAAGCCAGAATCATTTTGTGTACACGTGCGGATTTTCTTACAAAAAAATAATTGCCAGAGTTTGTTGTAACCCCTGAATAGAAATCTTATAAAAGAAAAGAAATAAATTTCATGGAAAAATCAGAAAATGTCAATCTTTTACTCGTGTTGTCCGAAGCCAGAGAAAAGTTTGTAATCTAAAACTAAGGAGCATACAATGCCACGTGTTTATTATTTTTTCTTGGGTAACCCAAGTTTTATAGAAAAGGTACTTCTGTTCGATTCGCTTCTTATTCATTCAATGAAGTAAAACGTAATCTGTTTTTCAGAAGAAACATCAAGCATGGCCCTCCTCTCCGATTACAAAATTAAAAAAGCATAAAACCAAATAGCACATCACATGTACTCAAATACATAAGCACACAAATATACATTCGTTATGCCTTTTGGAAGCACGACGATACCATGATTTTTAAATGAAATTGGGCTTCATAAATTCTCATTATATCCCTGTCATAAAATTTAATTATTATGTCATATGCATGTATAATATGATAGTAGAGTGGCGTAATGTATCACAAGTGTACTGTGTGCATTACATATTTACATAACCCGTACAAATCTAAAATTATTTAATCTTTTGAAATTAGTATTCCACGAAAAAATGTGTTTTCTCGATTCGCCCCATCAAATCATTCATTTTATACAACGCAACACAATCTCTTTGCTTGTTTCCTTTCTCCTCGCTACTACTGCTTTCCTCCATCGCTTCCTCCCCCTCCAGCATTACCTTCCTGCCAGTCTTCACTTTTACTCTGTCTCAAAATGGACTTTGGTCGGAAACCAACAGCAGCTCCGGTAACATGACCAGCAGCACCTCCATTTCCACTGTTCAGTTTGCTCCCATAGTCATTAACGTTAATTGGAGGTAGCTCACTGATAAAAAAATGAAAATGTCCCAACATTACATTCCTTTACCTTCTTTTAGACTTTCAGGGAAAATTCGAGAGTATTCTTTTTATCACCTTATTCCTTTCCCAATTGAATTACTGCTAGAAATCGATGAAGCAGTGGTTGAGTTATTGGCAACATCGTCATCATCACCAACAGCATTGTTGCCATTATTCATAATTTTTCTTTCCATGTCAGTAGAACTACTACTAATATTGGCATTTTTCTTGTTACTTATGTCATTGGCGTTATTATTGGCACTACCAATACCACCGCCACTCAATATCCTTGGTGCGGTAATCACCGATGATGATGTTGATGACGTGGATGTGGCTGTGGTGGTTGACAACTCCTCATCACATTCCGGTGTTGGTTGCATGTTAAAGTTGTTGCCTCCTCCGCCACCGTTATTCGTCGTGGTGTTTGAAGCCGAAGAAGAAGTGACAGGGAAACATGCAATGTCACCGGACGTTGACAGCGACGCTATAGACCCGAAAGGCTCGTCGCTTCTTGAACTCACGTACAAGCTCCGAGCGTCCAACGGAGTGACAACACGACTGCAAATGCAACCCATCCAGGAAGACAGAAAACAGGAAAAGCAAACATAATTTACATAAAATATAATTTTCTTTGGCATATGACATGACAGACGGTATATAATGTATATTTATTATTTTAACTTGAATGCCCTTTTCATGTACAAAACTATACCTAAAATAATGTGGTGAAGTAGCAAACATTGGAATGATGGGCAGAGAAGGTCTCAGAGCCAAATTAACTTTATTCTGGTATCCTCCTCCCCCTCCTCCAGAATGATCATCATTGGGATTAAGGTGTCTATTAGCTCCTCCACCATCTCGACTACTTCCACGATCCCCTCCACCACCTGGACTCACACCTTTTGTTGATGACGATACATTTTCCACACTTGCCCCATCACTCTGAGATCGATGTTTTCTACTATAATTACTATAGTAGTATTGTTGGTGTTGAGCTGTTACTGATTCAGTTTGTCCTCTTGTCGTAGTCGCCGAGGAGAATACAGATGCAGATGGTGGTGCAGATTCGGTGGTAGGTGAGCCCAACTCAATCTCCTGAAATCCGGATGGATCTGTCACTTGGATAGTGGGACTTCTTGGGGAAGCCACAGAAGTAGCTTGGTCGCCACCACCGAAAAGGAAAATCCCCACAGGGAGTGCCTGTAAATGTAAATAGTGTAAAGAATGAATTCAGTGCAACACACACATAGGTAGGCATATAATAAACGTTACCACATCATCTTATAAATAAAATATATTATCTGCGTCATGAGATGAAACCTTACAAGCACAAAGGTAAATATTTAATCAAACCCAACCAGCCATTGAAAATCGACAGTTTTTCAATGTGTTCAGTAAACACACTTGCATTGATACGACACACAAGACAAGGACATCACATCACCTCGCATCACTCAACCAACCTTGGTGGTAGATCATCTTGTTGATGTTGAGCAATGTGGTGAGCTTGGAGCGTATTTATAACGACATGGAAATGGAATGAAAAGAAGAAGTACCAACCAAGCATTTTTACATGGAACGCCAACAAGAAGGAAAATAAGATTTTCGCTGAGTTGTCCTTTGTTGGCGTTTTGTTACCAGCTCTAACCGTTTCTCTCTCTCGTTTTTCAGAGGAAATCCAATTATTCGGAGATTATACAGCGCGTCATCTTACTCATAATATGGTTCACAATTCACATAATACTCTTGGAGAAAAGTAGTGGCAAATAATGTAAGATGAGTATATTTACATCTTGAAATAAATAATAGTGACATATTTCCGAGGATAAATTCTATTTCGCTTGTTGGTCCATTCTTATGAATTTTGGTCTGAATTATAAGCGTTCTTCTTACGAAGTTGTGTTACAACAAAAGATGAATGGGAATGCTCATATTATGCGATAGAAATTTTCACACAGTCTCTCTTTGCCCCATAATTAGTTTGGAATGTTAACATAGTATGCTTGGCATTTTTATCGAAAGTATGTTTAAAGGCACGATTCTTTAAACTACGAACAGCCCCCTAAGTTAAGGGAGTTGGTAGGAGTGTAACACCCTTTTCTGGAGTGGAGTGGAAAAGGAACATGAAATTCGACTAACTTTCTAGACAAAAGAAGCTGACATAAAAGTGGAAAATACTTGGAAATCGGACAACCCAAGGAGAAAGTGGAATAATAATACATGATAATAATGATTTTCTTGTACAGCTCATATCTTTCTTCTTTTTCTCCTCCTTCTTCGTCGTCTTAATTATCTTTATGATGATGTTGATGATGAAATTCATTAAGACGACCAGAAGAATGGTTCTCTACTTCTTTGTAAATCCGAAAATTAACTTTTTTTATTTTGATGTTACATGAGATGAGAATGAAGATGGGTAAAGAGAATCTCTCTTGTTCTTTTGTTGAAGTACCTCATCTTCTTACTAACTATTCTAATATGTTGACATCATTTTCCAAGGACCCTTTTCGACCGGATAAAATCGTTTTACTCAAGAA